>LPNX010013317.1:628389-641229 GCA_001517045.1 Pseudotsuga menziesii | reverse complement strand
CATCTATGCATAAGCAAATCATAAAATTTATCTTTAAGATGAATTTGGGACAAGGGCCTCTGGTAGAAAATGGGTGTAAGAGGTTAACCCGCCGGGATGTTGAACAGGTCCGTCGGTAGTGGGTACCGACCTGTGGTATAAATAGGCAAACCCATCAGGGTACTGAACAGGCCTGTTGGCAATGGGGTATTCTGCCTGGGGAAGAAGCTTATTAGATATTACCGTTACCCCACCGAGTACTGAACAGGCTCGCTGGCAGTGGGTTCTGACTTTGATATCTCTTTTAAAAGCCTCATTTATACTTGTTTGTGTGAACAATGTACCTATGTAAATGTTAAAGAGAGGTTATGTGTGGGTTCAATGAAAATATAAGGGAACTGTTTGTAATATCCAGTTGATAATCATCTTCAGATGCTCTAAGTTTTTGTTACCTGATCCTTGCTAGAAGAAAAGGTTTATACCTCTAGAGTGTCCTGGCGTTTACTGATTTGATGAACATAGCTATGAACCTCACTATTGGTTTTTCTTTTCACCGCTCAAACCGTCTTGTGTGAAGCCGAGTCAAGTTGGCCAGTACACCATTGGCTTCATTTAGTACTCCTCTTGTCTTGTGTTTTTAAGGCACATATGCTGGTGGGAAAAGTTCTATATGAATAAAGTGAAAAAAAAAGTCTGTGCTTATGGGTTGAAGTTTTGAATATTTTTAATAGTAGATGCTGATAGCCTATGGACTGTTTTTAATTCTGTTTTTGTATTGCTAATAAAGAGTGGTTTTATGACTTAGCTCTGTTTTTGTGTGGCCAGATGAAGGAGCAACCATGGAATAAGGTAATTGTGCCATGAGCCTGCTGGATAAAACAAATTTTTTGGGCAGTCATTTGATTTTTCCAGGCAGTTTTAATTGTCTTTTCAACTCGCAAAAGTTGGACATTTTGAAGAAATACATTTATTTTCCCTTGCTGATAGCATCATCACCCTGCTGGAAATCATTTCCACCCTTGAAAGCTTGAAAATACTTCTGTGTCTGGACCTGAAAATACTAGACTCAGACTGGATTAGGTAATGGAATGAGTTCTGCAAAACTGGTAAATTGAATTTTAAAAGTAATGTTCAGAACGCTGGAGTTATATTTACTGTTAAAATCCAGGCATCTTTCTAATTTAAAAACTAATGAAATTATGAGGATTTACCTTAACACATTATATTCCATAGAGCTGATAAGCCACCTCTCCTTTGTAAGAAATTTAATGACATATACACCTTGGCAAAAAATTATTTTATGTTATTGATTATTTTAGAGTTTGCCATTTTTAATTTTTATGTCATTAATTTACTAAAATCCAAGGCCTGACTCCATGGTTAAAATTGACATTTGATATGTCTTAAGTCTATGAATTTTTCTGGGACGTGTCAATATCATTATAAGGCAAGGCAGTGCGGGTAGTATGTGCCTTGATTTGCTATAATTTCCTTAGCACGTCCGTCATTACCATCATGATTTTATTTTTATTTTCCTTTTCCATTATATATTTTTTTCCTATGCCATTATATTTTTAAAACAGGGGATCGCTGGTGTAAAAAAAAAAAAAACACTTCAAGCTGTAACGCAAAGACTATGATTAAGTTTTTAAACCTGAATTCTTGGCTATGAAGGGTGAAACAGGATTTTCAAAGATATGGATCATAGAAGAATTTATTAGTCCCTTAGTAATCATCACCAGGCTCATTACTTGTGAGGGTCGATTCTCTACTTTCAAAGCCTGTCACTTTCGATTGCTTGCACATTTTGAATTTGGTAAGCTCCTTAACTTTCCATTCCATTTCTGGAAAAGTTTGGGTAGGGTGGTTTCTTAGATTAGGAAAAATGTAGAAAATCCTACTCATAGCATGTATCATCATGGGATTATCAAGATGATCATTTTAGCCGAGTTGAAGAAAAAGAATCAAGTATGGGAACAATCGTCGAAAAAGCGATGCCTGTTGATGGATTTAAAAAAAAAATCTAAATATATCACTTATGGCCACATGGTTTTAGCCTATAATTTGACCACTGAAGGAAGCCTGGTAGCAAACTAGAGGATTCTATGTCAAGTATATATTTCATCCTTGCACATATAGTTATCACAACTACTTTACTCTTAACTTTACTTTTCACAAATAGAAAACCCAATATCTTCAAGAGAAGCACCCTCCTTTCTATTTATGGAATAAGGAAGCGAGTAATTACAAGCAAACCCTGTACTAAGTCTACAAGTGGACCACTTAACAAGACAAAGTCCAATCTAACCAATCCATGAACACTTTAAGAGAATGTCCCTTAACTAGAGACATTACATGTGCTAAGGGTAGGTGATTACAACACAACTTCATGGTAGTGTGAACCACATGTACAAAGGTCACGTAATCCCATGCCCACATGTTCCAACTTACCTACTTAGAAATGGCCTATGTGACTTCGCTTTCGAGAGAGTCGAAGAAAGGTTGCTTGCAATCAAGTTTTCCTAGTTGAAGACAATGCAATGCTTCTCTGGGTGAGACTATTAGTTGGAAAGTGGAATGAAGCAGTCCCCATAGACTGTCTCTGTCCTTGACCTCCATTTTGAGTTGACTAAAGTTCTAAAGGGTGGCTCATTGACAGGTTAGTATTAGGACCTAAACTACTAAAAGAGATGGATTTAATTGTAAAACATGTGCAAGGTAACTTAAAAGTTGCGTAAGATAGACAGAAAAGTCAAGCAGATCTTAAACGAACTCAAAAAGAGTTCCAGGTGGGTGAACATGTCTTTATAAAGGTAAGGCCTAAAAACAGTTATTTGAAATTAGGAAGATATAGTAAGTTAGCACCCCAATATTGTGGGCCTTTTGAGATACTGTCCAGAAAGGGACAGGTGGCATATCAATTGGCTTTACTGCAAAATTTGAAGGTCCATAATGTTTTTCATATCTCTGTGTTAAAAAAATATGTACATGATGCTACTCATGTTATAAATTGGAATGATGTGCAGGTGGAACCCGAAGGAGATTTTCTGGCGGAACCGGATTGTATCCTCGAAAGGAGGGATATCTTGCTTCGGAATCACACCATTGGTCAGTTGAAGATGCAATGCAAGCACCTTAGTCCAGAAGAAGCCAACTAGGAATCTAAGAGTCATATGCGGGCCGCATATCCAATTCTGTTCCAAGGCAATTATGAGGATGAAGAATAAATAAAATCGAGGATGATGTTATATTTAAGGGGGTGTGTATGTCACGTGCCTCAAATTTGCAAAAACATTTTATGTTTTAAGAGACATTATGTTATAATTTTATTATAAAGTTTGTAATTAATGACCAAGTGGGGTCAAGGATAATTGCATGTAATTGCTGAATATTTTATTAATTAATAAATGAAAGATGAGACAACAACTTAAGGAGTCTATTAAATGAGTGTTTAACTAGTCTCTTGGTGGAAAGGGCTAGGTTGAGAGCAGATTGACACTTGACAGCATCCTCAAACTACTTCTAGTTATTGCAAGAGGCAACTTCCCTATTTTTGTGGTCATGTTCCCCAAGAAAGTGAAGGAAGAGCAGGTGGCTCATTAAGTGAAAACTGGCCCAAAAGACCTATGTGTGCTAATAAAACTTCCCATTGAATCCAGATGAGGCTTCTCATTCTTTACTTGTGAAAATTCTGAGTGAATTTAGTGCACAAGAAAATTCGATGGAGGGGACTAGCAAAAGTTTTCTTTGAGTGAAAAGTGATGAAGTTCTGAACTAGTACAACTAATTTAAGCTGAGTTCATATTGTTATAAGCAGAATAGTTTACTTCTGAGTACTTAGTAAAGTTGCGAAGGTTTACTAAACTAGTTCTTTCACCTAGTGCTTCAACCAGGTGGACCAGTATACACGCTCGGGGGTCCTGAGATTTGCAGTTCAGCTATCTCTAGGAGTTGGTTGGGAGGAGTAGGTTCCCTATTGTTGTCTCCTTTGCTACATTCCAGGTTCTACATATTCTTTCTAATTTATCTATGCATACTTAGGATCAAGAAGGAACAAATTTAGGAAATAATAGGTTATGTTTTTGTTCATTTGTTATTAGAATGATTGAAGAAATTTTTTTATTGTGAAAAGATAGACAAATTCTAGATTAGATATGGATTAGGATAAATGATTAGAGTAACTTCAAATTTTACTGATGGATAAAATACCTAACTGTATTTTTCCACACCTTCAAGAAGGTAGTACTCTAGTACAATATGTTAGATTAGATTCTGATGATTAAATCAATGAAAAACGCAGTATTAGGTTTATTAATTTTTACAAATTCTTTGTAAGAATGTTCAGGAGTGCCTTAGTGAGAATGCACCTGTTTAAAGAAATTATATATGATCTAGATCCAAGAAAGGTCTTTTAAAACCAGTACACAGTGTGTGTAATGGTGATCCTATTTACACAGTAAATAAGTCTTTTTCTATAAGCCTAGTTATTATAAATTTACATAGTAATTCAAAACATTATAAAACCAGGAAAATAAATAAGTAGGAATCACTTAAAGAAACAGTAAAATGAGGCTAGTAATTATTACTAATCTAAGTAAAAATCAAACTTTAAATGCATTACAATTAAATATTAAACTCTGTAAAGATTTAAAAATAATTAAAATTTTACAAAACCCTAATTTGGAGAAATTGTCAAATATGACCTTCATTTTCCTCTCTTTTTCCAGAAGAGGGTTAATCCAGTTTTAACCATAATTACTTAAAACATAAATTCTTCTTTTATACAAACACAATTCTCTAATTTATAATACACAGATTTAAATAAGCTTTTCATAGGAACAGTATTAAAACTGTTTGATAAATATAAACTAAGACAATTTAAGTAAAGACCCTTTAAACATTCCAACCCAAGAACACAGTAAAAACTCAAGTTGTACTAATCAACCCTATTTTTTATTATTTTCTGAATAATTGTTTTTAATGACAAAGAAAAATTTAAACTCTGTTTTAAAACCAACATTCTGAACTTTTCCCTCTGTTTAACAAAATCAAAAAAATTACGAACTTAAACCATAATAAAACCTCTTTTAAGTTCTTTAACCATTTATTCATCAATACAAGTATCATAGCAGTAAAATCGTTTCTATTAAGATAACCTAAGAATTTTAAATTCCTAAACATTACAAGAAAACTCCACAGTCTGCCATCGACCTCATAAAAACCATAGTTCATGGTTGATTACAGGAATAGCTAACACAGTAAGTCTGTAAAGCCTAAGCTTAATACAAATATTTTTTAAAACCCTAACTTAATTTATAAAACCACTGCAGTTTCCATACAACTTACGACCTAATGGCCTGTTTACAATAGAAGTCATGACTTAGAAGCCTATTCAAAATATTATACCCTGTAAATCAAGATACGGCCGTGAAGGACTCATAAGAATTCCATCAAACTACGACCGCAAGGGTTTCATACTTTTTGCATCAAAACATTTCAGACTGAGCCACATGGCCTTTCTAAACATTCAAAATATTTGATAACCAAAACCGGAGCTGCATCTGGGTGGAATTGTAACAATCAAAATCCATACAACTATCGCAGAAGGAACCTCAGGTAGGCCCAAGTCTTACCAGAATGAACGCCAACATGGAGCCCTTTCGTGCTGTTTTGTAGTGTCTTCTAACTCGCCACAAAAACCAAACCGAAATCCTACACAAGCTAAACAATTTGGGTGTTAAGCTCTTTCTTAATTCAAATAATGAAGACAATAAAACACTTTGAAATAGTGCAGAAGGCTTTTAAACTTAGAGAAATTATACCTGGATAGTTTCTGACCTCAGCCGTGTAGAAGGAGGCTTAAAAAAAACCCTAGCCACTAGATGAAGTAGGTTAAGCAATGAGGAGAGCCTCTATGAAAGAAACCTCAATGAGAATGTTAGAATCAAAAGCCAGGGCCACACTACGACAAACCAAAATCAAGCCCACACTATAACACAACAGAGTTCACCAATGAACCCAAACACAAAGGTAAGCCCTTAGGGATTAAAATCATTGGTGACAATGACCTCACACACAGAAGAAATGTATAGGAAGAGATAAGGAGTGGTATCGAGGCCTATACATCCATGAGCCTGCGGCTGTTACTCTCCACAGTAGTAGTAAGAAAGATATGTAAAATGTGAATTTTTAGGGTTTTGGGGAGACTTATATGGTTAGGTTCCAAAGTCAAAACCCTAACCAATATTCATCTACCATGTGGCATTGAAATATAATTTCAAGTTGTGGGTTTTGCACTATAGTACGAGACCCATTGGAGCATCCTACACACAATTTTGTTTTATAAAAACTTTGGTTAGAAACTTATGCAAATAAATCAATATCTTTTCATAATAAGATGCATATTATAACCATAAAGAAGCATTTTGGGAGGTAGACTTCGCATAAAATAGGTTTTGCATTTATATTTTATAAACCATGTAATGGGCACTGACTTATTGTAAAAGAATCATTAACCTGGTTAACATTATAAATAAACACCTTGTCATAAACTATAGGACTTGTAAAAAGACCTTGTAGAAAATCTATGACATTACATTGGTTAAAAAAAACTTATATATGTAAGCTTGCAATTATAGAAATATTTATAGCTTGATTCTTAATATAAGTATTCAAACTTAGTTTTGTTATAGGGTAATAATTTTTATATCATATCCCACAACAGAATTTCAACCCAAAATCCGACGCCTTGCATGTCTGAAATTCGACACTTCTCTGTCTCATTTTCGACACATACACTTTTTTTTGTCATTGGTGGCGTAATGTCAGATCTTCAACAGTCGACTAATAAGGGTTGAATATCCGACAGACCATTGTGTCACATATTCCACCGTTATTTCTTTTGAAGTGCCAACCAAAATTGCATAAATTGTTGAAACTTCGACGTCCTTCGACCCTTGAAGCGTCGGTCATCCGACAAACAAAAGTGTCTGAGAAATGGCAGTGTCGTCGGTTTTAATTCATACAATGTCAGTAATATGACGCACTCCGACACTAGAAGATTCGGCCTTCTGACACAGTCTGACACTTTAATCATCGGTCGTCCGAAGGGAGGAAGCGTCAGAGTCATGGCACGATCGTCGGAGGGGTTGACCGAAGTGTCGGAATATCCTTCATATGCATTGTGCTAATTGTATAAGTATCTGCATAAGTTTCTCCCTGTATAAGAAAGAGCTCTCGTGCAAAGAGTGCTTTACATCCCCAATCTTAATAAGTGATGACGGAGGACACTAAACCTATAGAGTCTCTAAACAGAGGGGACCAAAGGAAACAACTAAGATAAAAAAATAACAGAAATAAACTTGCTGACCAAGAGGCATTCAATACTTTTAGAATAGTCTATCTTTGCTTAAGGAAGGGATATAGAATAAGATTGAATCCTACAAATACATAACCACTTCATATAGCAAAGAGACAAAGAAACAATAGAGTATGTTACCTTAAATCAGTATTAATAATGTACAGTAGATATTTAACTTCACTCTTGCAAATTCCAAACAACCAAGGGGTTACTCCATAAGATGGGGGTATTGCACTTTCTTCCATACAAAATTTCAAATAGACTGTATCTTGCTGAAGCTTGGTAGTGATTGTCATAAGCAAACTCTACCAGGTGTAAGTAATATTCCCATTTACCTGGCTATTCCTTAACATACATTCTAAGCATATATTCCAACAATTGATTCACCCTTTCAGTCTGTCCATCTGTCTGGGGATGAAAAGAGGTACTGAAATTTAAAGTAGTATTCAGGTCTTTAAACAAATATTTCCAGAAATTTCCTGTAAACTTAGGGTCTCTATCTGAAATTATAACTTTCGGTATCCCATGTAAACGAAATATTTGTTTCATGAATATATCAACAATATTAGCGGCCTTGTAAGTAGTCTTTACAGGTATAAAATGAGATACTTTACTAAGTTTATCAACGACTACCATTATCGAGTCATTCAGATTCTGATTTCTAGGTAGACCTGTAATAAAAGAAAGACTGACTATTTCCCATTTCCAGCTAGGGATGGGTAATGCCTGTAGTAAACTGGCTAGATGTTGGTGTTCAGTCTTAACTTGTTGACATTCAAAACACTTGGCAATGTATTCTTCCAGTTCATTCTTTATGTTTGGAAAAATATAATCATTCCGTAACATAGTTATAGTCTTCTTATAATCAGGATGTCCTGAGTAAGAAGTATTATGAATTTCATTTAAAATCAGTAACTTAATTTTAGGTACATTAGGTATATACAACTTGTTTTTATATAGTAATAATCCTTTTTCATTTAAACTATACCCTGTACTTAAACTCTCAGTTAAATTTTATGTTACTTTTGCTCGTAATTTCTGATAATTCTCGTCCAATTTTACTCCTTCCTCTAGCTGTTTTTCTAAATCTATTTTATAGGTGTTGATTGCTGCCACAAAATTTAGTATTACATTTCTACTTAGAGCATCAACAACCTTATTTTCTTTTCCCTTAATATGTTGGATTTCAAAATCGTACTCGCTAAGGAATTCTAGCCACCTAGCTTGCCTTGTGTATAAGTTGGGTTGATACAACACATATTTTAATCCTTTATTATCTGTCATTAACGTAAATTTTCTTTCGATTACGTGATGGCGCCACATATTCAAATCATGTATGACAACAACCAACTCTAAATCGCAGGTTGCGTAGTTTTTCTCATTAATCTTAAGCTTCATAGACTCATATGCAATTACGTGTCCTTCCTGAGTTAAAACTCCACCTAGACCATCGTTGCATGCATCAGAGCAGACTATAAAGTCTTTATTAGGATCAACAATTCTTAAGATTGGTGCAGTAGTTAGTAATGTTTTTAACTTTATAAAACTTTCTTCACACTTTTGATTCCACTCGAATTTATTCCCTTTCTTCTATAAAGAAGTTACGGGATTTGCAATTCTTGAGAACCCTTCAATGAATCTTCGATAGTAGCCAGTAATCCCCATGAATGACCATACATCAGTCACGTCCTTTGGGACTGGCCATTCTTCAATTGCTTTTATCTTTTCTGGATCAACTGAGATCCCTTATTTAGTTACTACATGGCCCAAGTATTGTATTTTATCTTTAAAGAAATCACACTTACTAAATTTAGCATAAAGTTAATGTTCTCGTAATTCTTGTAAAACAATTTTTAAGTGCTCCTCATGTTCTTCTTTAGACTTAGAATAAATTAGAATGTCGTCAATGAATACCACCACAAATTTATCAAGGTACTTATGCAATACATTATTCATTAAGCACATGAATACAATTGGGGAATTAGTAAGCCCAAATGGCATAATGACAAGCTCATAGTGACCATATTTGGTCCTAAAAGCTATTTTAAAAATGTATTCATCTTTGATTTGGACTTGGTGATAACTAGATCGGAAATTAATTTTTGAAAATACAGTTGCTCCATGCAGCTAATCAAACAGATCATCTATGTGGGGAAAATGATATATATTCTTAATGGTCATTTTATTAAGTTGATGGTAATCAATGCATAAGCGTAGAGTACCGTCCTTCTTTTTAAAGAAAATAATAGGTGCTCCCCAAGGAGACACGCCGGGTCTAATATACTTCTTATCAATAAGTTCCATTAACTATGATTTTAATTCATTTAGTTTCAATATATTCATTCGATAAGGGTATTTTAAGCTGGGCACTACACCAGGTACCAACTCAATAGTGAAGTCTAACTCCCTTTTCAGAGGCAGTCCCATAATTTCTTCTGGAAATACATCCAAATACCCCTTAAGGATTGGAATATCTTCCATTTTTTGTTTGTATTCATTATTAGTATGTTCTTCGTTAATTATAGTTACAACAAAGGATGTACAACCCTTTCGAACAACTCTCTTTAATTGCAAAGCAGAGATTTGTCTGATAGCTATTTTCCTAGGGATTCCTGTTACGGTTACTGTTTCTCCTTCATTATTTACGAAAGTAAAAGTTTTATCGAAACAATTCAAAACTACTCTATGTTGTTCTAACCAGTCCATACCAATTAACATGTCATAAGAGCCTAAAGGAAGTACATTATGTTGATGTATATGTAACTTCAAAATGTATTCTTCTATGTATCTTATGTATTGTAACCCGATGTTTATTCCAGGATGTTTCTATTATGTATTTGAGTCATGTGGTCATGCCCTGATGTTCCGATCGGGAGGATTAATAATGTAATCAAGTCATATCAAGTCATTAGGTAAGTCTCCACAGTTTCAGGGCACTTGAGTTATTATACACTAATTAAGGTGTAGGCTCGAGTAGTAATTATTAGGTTGATCCTACATGTGAAAAGGAAATTCAAGTGAACGGATGAATATAAATAGAGAGTGAGAGTCTCTCTATTTATCACATTGTGGAAATACTTCACTTGCTCTCCCAAGTGTGGTGCACTATTGAAGAAGGAAATTTTGGGACCAGACAGAAGACAGAAGACTACTGCTGTTTTGGGAGATCTCTTACTGTTTTGGTGTTGATTCTATTTTAGAGGAAGTTGCGGGGTTTTCTCCTTTATGGTTTCCCCAAGGAAAACTCTTTGTGTCTCTTGTCTCTTGTGATGTGCTTATGTTTTATTGCTGTACTTGTTATTCTCTCAGTGAAAAGATCCTAAGATCTTAATGCTAGCTTAATGTTATGAAAAACTAATATGGAATCAGAGCTAACCTGAGAAGAAGACATTGTGCAGTTGCAGAAACTAGGGCTTCCTAGTTTTTGGATCTTCCTCCACAGATTTTCAGCAAACGTATGCTAGGATGACTCTCCATTGAAGGGTGCATCTTTCTGTCGATGTGGAATTCAATTTAAAGCATTTTCAGTTTCGATGTGGAAATTAGGGATTTCTACAGAAGAGGAATTTATTTGAGTGAGACCTGCATAGGATTGTTCTCCTCACAAAAACTGAAGTTTATAGACCTGGATCAAGAAATTTGGTTGGGTGAAACTCCAGGAAAGTCAAACCCTAGTTTGACCCTAAGCTAGGAGAAACCCTAAATACTAAAACTGCTAAATTTTGGTACAGTCTCTATATTATAATATTGGCTAAGTCTCAAAAGCTGAAAATTGCAGGGGACAAATATAAAATCCTGATGAAGCCTATGGCCGAAAATTAGACTCATATTTGCTGTATTCCAGGAGCTATGATCTCTCCAACTTAGGGTTCCAGCCTCTTCCAGAATTCATCCCTAAACAGGACATCTGGGGAGATCTACAATATCTTGCGCTACAGAGGTCCAAATGGAATTCCTGAAGATTTTCCAGAAAGAGAATGGACTGTAATTTTGGTGATCCTAATATCAGACTCAGAAGATGAACCAGTGACACGTGGCATGCCATACAACTTCGCTGTTCTGAAAAGTCCTATAACAGGTCACCTTGGGAAAATGCTCATAAATCCCAAATGGTGAAACAAATTCTGATGAAACCTATGGTTTTGGATCAGGAACATGTGAGGTTACCTCAGTGCGAAATTTTAGAGACAGAGGATCAGTAATTTCAGAGATATCACAGAAATAGTAACATGCATTTCTGCAGAAGAAATCAGAAAATTAGGGCTTCCTGTTTTGGGAGCTTCCCTCCACTGTTTTAAGAAAAGGAGTACATTGGACAGCTCCATTTGAAGAGATCTATCTGTTTGTCCAATCAGATCTGAAATTTTCCAAATTTTGAAAAATTAGGGTTTCTACGACAAACCCTAGATCAGCAAACTCCGGGACAAGGACGGACACCTCAAATTGGTAAGATCTAATCTTTTGTATTTCCATTTGAGGTTCTTATTTGAAATATGTCTCATCATACCAAGGTTGATGAAAATCTTGAGGGAGCTAATAACTTCCGATCTTGGAAGTATAGGATCTCCCTGGTCCTAGAAGAGAATGAATTAGACTCCTACATTCATGAGGAGGTTCCAGTTCCAGAGGGAGATGAGGCAAAAGCCTTGCATAAGAAGAAGATGGTTATGGAAAAGAGGATCATTGCTGATTCTATCAAGGATCATCTTATCCCACAGGTGTCCTCTCTCAAGACACCTAAAGCTATGTTTGATTCCCTAACCAAATTGTTTGAAGGAAAGAACATCAATCGGAAGATGACCCTGAGGAACCAACTAAAGAATGTGAAGATTCAGAATGCAGAAACCATCCAGTCTTAATTCACAAGAGTTTCTCAAATCAAAGAGAAACTAGAAGCTATTGATGAAGAAGTGGAAAACGCCAAGATTGTGATGACTACCTTGAATGTCCTCCCTAGGTCATGGGATGCTTTTATCCAAGGAATTTGTGCGAGAAAGAAGCCGATAAAATTCAGTAGACTATGGGAAGAATGTTCTCAAGAAGAAGCACGTATAGCAGCTCGAGAAGAGAACATGGGAAGTGAATACCAAGCTCTTACAGTTCATTCCAAGAAGGGAAGAAGAAAACCTCATTACTCCAAAGGTAAGGATCCTCATCATAAAGACAACTTTAGAAGAGATTTATCTAAAATAAGATGTTATACATGTGATGAAAGAGGACACTTTGCAAAAGACTGCCCTAAGAACAAGGGCCACTCTCATAAGAAGAAAGGAAACAAAATAAGACATCATGCTCATGCTGCAGAGGATGACGAACCAACCAAGAAGAAATCCAGATATGAAAGTGAAGATTCTTCAAGCGAGGATGAATATGTTCTGATATCATCCCTCACAAGTAACATTACTCATGGTAGTGATGATTGGCTTATAGATAGTTGGGCCTCCAAACATATGACAGGATTCAAGGAATCTTTTGTAAGACTATCAGAACATGAATCAACT
>LPNX010013317.1:522197-625286 GCA_001517045.1 Pseudotsuga menziesii | reverse complement strand
TGATAGTAGGTGTGTCCTATCATGCTGGTGGTTGTAAGTGCTGAGCCATTTCATAGATGATAGTAGGTGTGTCCTATCATGCTGGTGAATGTGAGTGCTAGGCATTTCTGATGGTATTGTAGTTTACTACATGATCAGATGTGAGTGCTGGGCGTGCCTTTCTGATGAGCAGGTCAGATATAAGTGCTAGGAAAATACCTACATGAGTGTAGGCCTACAACCAGTATGAAAAAGGGCTGGCTCTGTAGAACTTCCTATGACAAGAAGAATCATGAGATAGCACCAATGTTGATCCAGATCGAGTGATGATCCAGATCCAGTAATGATGATCCAGCAGTAGTGATAAATATCGAGTGATGATCCAGATCCAGTCCAGTGAAGATGATCCAGATCTAATGATGAATTGAAGACGAAGATGACTTGAAGACGAGATGATCCAGCTGATACAGAGAAGAAGACCAGTGCTGAAAATTGTGTCGAAAGAATACCTTCCTAGTTAAGAGGGAGTGTTGATGTATATGTAACTTCGGAATGCATTATTCTATGTATCTTATGTATTGTAACCTGATGTTTATTCCGGGATGTTTCTATTATGTATTTGAGTCATGTGGTCATGCCCCGATGTTCCGATCGGGAGGATTAATAATGTAATCAAGTCATATCAAGTCATTAGGTAAGTCCCCATAGTTTCGGGGCACTTGAGTTATTATACACTAATTAAGGTGTAGGCTCGAGTTGTAATTATTAGGTTGAGCCTACGTGTGAAAAGGCAATTCAAGTGAACGGATGAATACAAATAGAGAGTGAGAGTCTCTC
Source organism: Pseudotsuga menziesii (assembly GCA_001517045.1). Lineage (NCBI taxonomy): Eukaryota > Viridiplantae > Streptophyta > Pinopsida > Pinales > Pinaceae > Pseudotsuga > Pseudotsuga menziesii. The sequence continues at coordinate 624,470 of LPNX010013317.1, read as the reverse complement.
TATTTATCACATTGTGGAAATACTTCACTTGCTCTCCCAAGTGTGGCGCACTACTGAAGAAGGAAATTTTGGGACTAGACAGAAGACAGAAAACTACTGCTGTTTTGGGAGATCTCTTACTGTTTTGGTGTTGATTCTATCTTAGAGGAAGTTGCGGGGTTTTCTCCTTTATGGTTTCCTCGAGGAAAACTCTTTGTGTCTCTTGTCTCTTGTGATGTGCTTATGTTTTATTGCTGTACTTGTTATTATCTCAGTGAAAAGATCCTAAGATCTTAATGCTAGCTTAATGTGATGAAAAACTAACACATTAAGCTTCATAGAGGTTTCAAATTGATCCATACTTATAGTGCAATCTTTTACAAAACTAATCATTTTTCTTTTTGCTCCAGTAGCTAGTTGAACTAACCATGACTTTACAAACTTTTCTACTGATAACTTGCATTAATTGACCTAGGCTATCCCCCGGGTCAATTAATATAGAAATATGTGTTTGATTTAGCTTACCTTCTACTTCCAACATGGAAGTTTGGTAATCCTCCTACCTGTTTTCTAGTTCCACGTTGATCTTGGGCATTGTCCTTGCTAAATCACTAACAATCATCTCCTCCTGCACTGTATGTATGTTGCTAACAATATTCTTTCGGTTAGGGAAGACTAATGCATAATGAGGTCCATTACACTCCCAACACTTTACTAGTTCTTTACGTTCATTGTTATTAATGTAATTGCTGTGATTATTAGCAGGTTCTTTATTTCTAGAGCCGTTAGGGTTTAACTGTGAATTACCTTTATTTCCTTGGAAATTCTTATTAAGAAAATTACGTGTGTTATTATTCCTAGAATTGTGGTTAGGTAGGAAACCCTTCTTCTCTTGTTCAAAATTATTAGACCTTTTAGCCTTCCAATTTGACATGCTTTTCTTTTTGCAGTTTTGCTCATAGCAAAAAATTGCCTTTCGCATAGCCTCCTCGAGGGTTTTTGGATTATCGTATTTAATTATGTATTTAATGTGAAAAAGGTAAAGAACTTAGAAATCAATCTACCTTAGGCTTCTCATCCACAATGTAAGGCACGTAATGTAGCAAACTTAAAAATTTACTGTTTAATACTTTCATGTTCATAGTTCCCAGCTTCAATTCATAAAATTCCTTAGCTCGCTCTTCGTAGTACTGTTATGAAAAAAGATTCTTTTTAAAGTATTTCTTAAAGGTACTCCAGTTAATGTTCTTTTCCCTAATACCTTTTACTCATTTTAAATCTTGCCACCAAATATCTGCCTTCCTAGTTAAGTTGTAAATGGCCATCCTTGCTTTTAGGTGGTTAGAGTATTTATAGATTTGGAAATACTTCTTCATTCCAGATAGCCATGATTCAGCTTCTTCTTCTTTCTTAGTTTCACCATTGAAAGTGGGTGGTTTTACCTTCTTAAATTCTACTGAAATTTCTTCATAAGGCTTAAATTTTATTTTTCTTGAATGATAATTATCTTCACTGCTATCACTAGTGTACTGACGATTCTTCCTATGTGAGTCACCATAAATTTTAGAGGACGAGCTACTTTCAATTTTAGACTGTTATACCTTTTACTTTTGTGTTGGTAGGACATATCTTTAGATCCCAACTGTTTATCTTTTTCTTCATTCTCAAAATTTTCCATCAGTATCTGGTTCAACTCTTCTTGAGCTCTCATAATTATTTCATTTTCTTTTTTAACTATTTCCACTTCAGTTCTTAATTATTTAACATTTTGTAATAATTACGAAGAATTTTTAGTTATTTCTTTTTGAACTGGTTCTCTTCTAGAATTACTCTGTTCATTAAACATGGATTCTTCATCTTGATATTCCTCAAGTCTTTCCATGCCTACAGTTTTATCTTAGAGAAATTTTCTAGAATTAACATTTCAAAAAGAAAAATAATAATCAGTATGCATGCATTCAATTTACTCTTTTTCTATGCAGGTTGAGCCGCATTCAGGTCTAGTGTCTGAACGTGTGCTCTCATACCACATTTAATACTCCAAAAATTCGTAAAAATTTTAATTTTTTTCGATAACATGAAATGCTTATCATCGTCACTTTTGAAGGACATTTAGCTCTTAACAGTTAGCATAATCAAGATTAAACTAGAACTAATTCCTTTATTAAATTCTAGATCTGCATACTTAAATGTTTTCTTTCATAAATCATTATTAAAGATTTGATTTAGTAGGTTATGATTTGGAATATTATGAATTGAAACCTCTATTTAAATATCTAAGTGCTAAAGTTTATTTTACTGTTTGTGAATATGAAGGAACTTCACTTAAGTTTGAGGCTTACTTAGCTTTTTAGCTAATGCAGTGAAGTGATGCTTCTTTTATAGGTCTTTTACAGGTAAGACGTTTTGTAACCAGTTTCTGGATTGAGATTATTATCTCAACTAGCATAAAATAAAATGCTAGTATATTTGTTTATTTTACATCTTTGATCAAAATAAAGGAGGTATCATTGAACTATATATTTACATTTTATTTATTTTCTTGTAAGCATAAGTAATTGGAAATCTGAACATAAATCTAAACGTTTTCTACCTAACTTTGACTATAACCGGTACATCAAACTTCCATTTATTTAATATCAGTTTAGGTCCTGTATACCATTCTAGAGAAAGATAATTTGTATACCAGGTCATTTGATACCTTATTACTTGATACCATGGTAATTCATAAGTGATTGTCTCAACAATATTCAAATGTTATGTAAACCAGGAAAAACTAAATCTAGGTATAGTCAAAAGATATAATGATTGTTATTCATACCTGGAACTAATTATTTAGTGAAGAAGACAGTCTACTAACTGTTTAAGTACTAGCCCAGTAGAAACACAATAATAAGAACATTATATCATTAAACAATAGTATTACTGCTTGTGTAAGGAAAGAAAAGACCCTGTCCTACAAATCTATCCAACCTCGTCTTCGCATGACCTTCATCTTAAAAGGGGATATGATATAAAAATTATTACCCTATAACAAAACTAAGTTTTAATACTTATATTAAGAATCAAGCTATAAATCTTTCTATACTTGCAAGCTTCCATATATAAGTGTTTTTAACCAATGTAATGTCATAGATTTTCTACAAGGTCTTTTTACAAGTCCTATAGTTTATGACAAGGTGTTTATTTATAATTTTAATGAGGTTAATGATTCTTTTACAATAATTTAGTACCCATTACATGGTTTATACAATATAAATACAAACCCTAGTTTATGTGAATACTACCTCCCAACATTCTTCTTTATGGTGATAATATGCATCTTATAATGAAAAGATATTGATTTATTTGCATAAGTTTCTAACCAAAGTTTTTATAAAACAAATTTGTGTGCAGGTTGCTCCAATGGGTATCGAACTATAGTGCAAAACCCACAACTCAAAATTATATTTCAACACCACGTGGTAGATGATTATTGGTTAGGGTTTTGAATTTGGAACCTAACCATATAAGTCTCCCAAAAACCCTAAAAATTCGCATTTTACCTATCTTGCTTACTATTGCTGTGGAGAGTAAGAGCTGCAGGCTCATGGCTGCATAGGCCTTGATACCGCTCCTTATCTTTACCTGTACATTTATTCTATGTGTGAGGTCATTGTCGCAAATGATTTTACTCTGTAAGGGCTTAACTTCATGCTTGAGTTCAGTGGTGAACTTTGTTGTGTTACAGTGTAGGCTTGATTTTGGTTCATCGTGGTGTGGCCCTGGATTTTGATTCAAACATTTGCATTGAGGTTTCTTTGACAGAGGTTCTCCTTGTTGCTCGGCCTACTTCATATACTTGCTAGGGTTTTTCTTAAGCCTCCTTCTACGCGACTGAGGTCAGAAACTATCTAGGTATAATTTATTTAATTTTAAAAACGTTATGCACTATTTCAAAGTGTTTTATTGTCTTCGTTATTTGAAGAAAGCGATTAACACCCAAATGGTTTAACTTGTACAGGCTTCCATTTTGGTTGTTGTGGCAAGTTAGAAGACACTGCAAAACACCACGAAAGGGATCCACATTGGAGTTCATCCTGGTAAGCCTCAGTCCTACCTAAGGTTCCTTTTGCAATGGTTGTATGGAGTTTGGTTGTTACAATTCCACCAAGATGCAGCTCTAGTTTTGGTTATCAAATATTTTGAATGTTTAGAAAGGCCATGTGGTTGAGATCGAAAAGTTTTGATGTGAAAAGTATGAAACCCTTGCGACCATAGTTTGATGGAATTCTTATGAGGCCTTCACGACCGTAGCTTTATTTACAAGGTATAATATTTTGAACAGGCTTCTAGGCCATGACTTCTGTTGTAAATAGGCCATTAGGCCGTAACTTGTATGGAAACTGTAGTGGTTTTATAAATTAAGTTAGGGGTTTTAAAAATATTTATATTAAGCTTAGGATTTATAGATTTATTGTGTTAGCTATTCTTGTAATCGGCCACGAACTATGGTGTCTATGAGGTCGATGGCAGACTGTGGAGTTTTCTTGTAATGTTGAGGAATTTAAAATTCTTAAGTTATCTTAATAGAATTTTTTTTTACTACTATGACACTTGTATTGATGATTAAATAATTAAAGAACCTAAAAGAGGTTTTATTATGGTTTAAGTTCGTAATTTTTTTGATTTTGTTTAACAAAGGGAAAAGTTCAGAATGTTGTTTTTAAAACAAAGTTTAAATTTTTCTCTGTCAGTAAAAACAATTATTCAGAAAATAATAAAAAATAGGGTTGATTAATACAACCTGATTTTTTACTGTGTTCTTGGGTTGGAATGTTTAAAGGGTCTTTACTTAGACTGTCTTAGTTTATATTTATCAAACAGTTTTAATACTGTTCCTGTGAAAATCTTATTTAAATCTGTGTATTATAAATTAGATAATTGTGTTTGTATAATATAAGAATTTATGTTTTAATTAATTATGGGTAAAACTGTATTAACCCTCTTCTGGGAAAAGAGAGGAAAATGAAGGTCATATTTGAGATTTTCTCCAAATTAGGGTTTTGTAAAATTTTAATTATTTTTAAATCTTTACAGAGTTTAATATTTAATTGTAATGTATTTAAAGTTATATTTTTACTTAGATTAGTAATGATTACTAGCCTCATTTTACTGTTTCTTTAAGTTATTCCTACTTATTTATTTTCTTGTTTTTATAATGTTTTTATACTATGTAAATTTATAATAATTAGGATTATAGCAAACGACTTATTTACTGTGTAAATAGGATCACCATACATAGACTCTGTACTGGTTTTAAAAGACCTTTCTTGGATCTATATCATATCTAAATTTTTTAAATAGGTGCATTCTCACTAAGGCACTCTTGAACATTCTTACAAAGAATCTGTAAAAAGTTATAAACCTAATCCTGCATTTTTCATTGATTTAACCATCAAAATCTAATCTAACCTACTGTACTATAGTACTACCTTCTTGAAGGTGTGGAAAAATACAGTTAGGTAATTTATCCATCAGTAAAATTTGAAGTTACTCTAATAATTTATCCTAATCCATGTCTAATCCAGAAATTGTCTATCTTTTCACAGTAAAATATTTCCTTCAATCATTCTAATAACAAATGAATAGAAACATAACATATTATTTCCTAAATTCGTTCATTCTTGATCCTAAGTATGCATAGATAAATTAGAAAGAATATGTAGAACCTAGAAATGTAGCATAGGATACAACAACTTAAGGAACCTATTCCTCCTAACCAACTCTTGGAGATAGCTGAATTATAAATCTCAGGACCCCCGAGCCTATCTACTAGTCCACCTGGTTGAAGCATTGGATGAAAGAACTGGCTTAATAAACCTCTGCAACTCTACTGATTACTCAGCAGTGAACTATTATGCTTATGTCAGTATGAACTCAGCTTAAATTAGTTGTACTAATTCAGAACTTCAACACTTTTCACTCAAAGAAAAATTCTGCTAGTCCCCTCCATCGAATTTTCTTGTGCACTAAATTCACTCAAAATTTTTGCAAGTAAAGAATTAGCATCCTTAGCTAAATTCAATGGGAAGTTTTATTAGCATGCCTAGGTATTTTTGGTCAGTTTTCACTTAATGAGCCACCTGATCTTGTTCCACTTTTTTGGGGAACATGACCACAAAAATATGGAATTTTCCTCCTACAACAATTAGAAGTAGTTTGAGCATGTTTCCAAGTGTCAATCTGCTCTCAACCCATCCCATTCCACCAAGTGACCAGCAAAACACTCATTTAACAGCCTCCTTAAGCTATTGTCTCATCTTTCATTTATTAATTAATAAAATATTCAGCAATTACATGCAATTATCCTTGACCCCACTTGGTCATTAATTACAAACTTTATAATAAAATTATAACATAATTTCTCTTAAAACATAATTTTTTTTTGCAAATTTGAGGCATGTGTTAGTTAGACTCTATTCTAATACATCCTTTGCTACACCATTTAGAATAAAAAATGATTTTTGTATTTTGTCCTATGTTCTATAAGCTTCACAAAACAACTTAATAATTCCATGAAAAGTATCCCAATCCTCGAGGAAATGATTTCCAAACAAAAGAACATCATCCACAAATTAAGATGAGTGATAAAGTGAAAAAAGGTTACTTTGACTCCAGAAAGTCTCTTATCCATCTTTTCTTTACCAATGAGATTACCTAACCTTTCCACCACAAGAAAAAAATAAGTAAGGGAGACAAAGGGAAGCCTTTCCTAAGTCCTCTATAACTTTTGAAAAAGTCTCTAGAAGATCCAGTTAGTAACATCGTAAAGCTAGGTGAAGTTACTAGTTCCATAATCTAATCTATTACATCTAGGGGAATCCCAATATGCAATAAAAATATGCTAAAAAATACCCAATACACTCTATCATAGGATTTTACCAAGTCCATTTTTAAGATTAGTGTTTCCAATTTCTTGGTCTTAATAGCCTGTAAGCTCTCCCGAGTGACCCCAATAACTTCTAATATTTGTCTATTTGACAAAAATCCAAAATTTTCTTTAGATATGAATTCAATCAATTTTGGTTTTTTTTCTATTAGAGATTACTTAGGTAACGATCTTATAAACCAAATTACAAAGATGGATAGGCCTATAATCATTAAAGGACTCAGGATTTAGAATTATTGGAATTAGTGCTATGAAGCTAGAGTTTAAGGAACTAGGAACAAACCCCTTTTATCTATATTCTTCAACCACCTCTAGAATATCCTTACCTAACATGTCAAAAAATCCAAGAAAAATCTCTATTGCCTATCCATCTATCCCTGTACTTTTTTATTTAGTGAATTTCTTTAGGGACTCTTCAATTTCCTTCAAGGAAACTTCCATACCTACAGTTTGACCTTCTTCAAGAGTGGAAATATAGGGTAGTTTTGAATTTAGAATATCATTACCTAACATGTCAAAAAATCCAAGAAAAAGATCTATTTCCTAGCCATCTATCCCTGTACTTTTTGATTTAGTGAATTTCTTTCGGGACTCTTCAATTTCCTTCAAGGAAACTTCCATACTTACACTTTGACCTTCTTCAAGAGTGGAAATATAGGGCAGTTTTGAATTATCTGTACTAGTGAAAAAATGATAGAATATCTAGTATCCTTGAAAATATCAACAAAATGAGCCACAACAACTTTCTCCAAATTTTCTTGAAAATCCACCATAATTCCCTGACTATCATTTAAGTCCCTAATAACATTATAAATTATTCTTTGGTTTGAAAATTTATGGAATAGTTTTTTGTTATTGTCACCCCATGACATCCAGATAGCCCGACTCTTATCTCTCCATTGTCTATCCATCTAGCCATGTACTTTTTGATTTAGCAAATTTTTTTAGGGACTCTTCAATTTCCTTCAAGGAAAATTCCATACCTATCCTTTGAACCTATTCAAGAGTGAAAATATAGGGTAGTTTTGAATCATATGTAGTTGGGAAACAATATTAGAATGTCTAGGATCCTTAAAAAGATCAACAAAATGAGACATGACAACTTTCTCCAAATCTTATTGAAAATTTGCCATAATGACCTAACTATCATTTAAGTCCCTAATAGCATTATCAATTATTCTTTGGTTTGCAAATTTATGGAATAGTTTTTTTTATTGTCACCCCATGAAATCTAGATACCCCAACTTTTATGTCTCCAAGTTTCCTCATCAATATTCAATATTTTCTACTTCCAAGCTAACTACTTCAATCCTTAATTTTTTTACTTTGAAAAATTCTAGTAACATCACTAGAAAAAAGATAATCTATCTCCTATTCCACTAGTAACGTTCTTGTTTTAAATTCAATTTCTTCTCATTTTCCCATTGCATCACCACCCTTTTTAATATTTTTATTTTCTCAACCACTCCTTGCATAATAGATTCCTTATTTTGCAATGAAATGTAATTCCATCTTTATTTGATAAAGCCAATGAAGTCTTATTCCTTTAGCCAAGAATGATTGAACTTACAGAGAAAATTTTGTTCAGTTTTCTTAATCTAAATTTATAAACACACATGCAAATGATATGGAATACCAGATTTTATAGACCAAGAGCTATATCTAGCCCCCAAATTGAATAATCCTCCTGCAATAAAAAAATATATCACGTCTTTTGGCCACTCCACCCTTTATAGACCTCCCATTTTTCTAAGTAGGAGACTATTGAGCTGCAAAATGACTACATTTTATTCATCATTTCACATACTATTTATCACCTTATTCCATTATATCCTTCCATAAAACCATTAATATTTACCACTTTCATAATAAATATGGGTTTATATTACCATTTTCTAAATCATTTATTTTTGAGTATTTTAAGTGAATTTATGGTTAATTATTGAGAAAATAACATATTTTTATTATACTTTAAAGTTGGGTGAGTTTGGTGATGTTTACAGGTGTATTTGAAGACTTTAGAAAGCTCAAAAGTGACCACCTAGCCTTAGATTCGAATTTCATCTTCTAGATGTGGCCTAATTTCAAGGAGAAGATCATGGAAGTGTGGAGAGAATATCACATCCAATATTTGTTGAGAATCTAGGGGGATGAGTTGTATATTTGTTGAGAATTTAAAGGGGTGAGTTGTAGATTTGTTGAGGATTTGAGGGGATGAGTTGTCTACTTGTTGAGAATTTAAAGGGATAAGTTGAGAGAATAATGGATCTATAATTAAGATCAGTTATCTTGAATTCATGTATAAATAGGAGGGCTCTCTCCTCATTTTGGTTAGAGATCTCTCTAGTGGTTTAGAAGTAGAGAATAGTTCAGAGTTAGTCATATAATGGATTTCTGATTGTAATGGAGATTATGCTTTGATGCAAATCTTGTATTCTTTCATGTTAATATAGATTTCCAACACTTTCTTTCTTATGAGTTGTTATGTTTTTCTTATGAATTGTTAGTAGAGATTTACCATGATCTCACAAGTTAATGATTATTCACTTTATACCAGTTTATTCCATGCAATTTCAATGTTTCTTTATCAAGTTAATTTATGCAATTTTATTTTTTCTGCAATTAGATTTATTTCCATACAATTTCTTGTTTTCATAACTTAGATTCAATTTCCGTCATAGATTAAGTTTAGCGACACTTTGCCCCTGCATATATTTTGTCTGTACCTCACAAGTTTACGCTCTCTTTGGGTTGACAATTAAATTGTTGGAATTCTATTATAATTTGATCAATGTTTTTACCCAACATTTTGGCTCTGTTGCCGGGGAGGTGCTAAAAGGGATCAAAGTTTAGATAATTAGATAGTTCGTTTTTATTAGATATAAAGGGGGAGGGGGAATGGTAAGACACAAGGACAAATTCAATATGGAATTTTAGTGGTTTAATAGCCAAACGCATCCACTTTAGTGGGTCGCCCCAAATCCTTGATTGTTTTTTGCAAAGTGTTTATTTTTCTTGCAAGTTCTTTCATTTTGTGCAAATGCAAGTTTGTTTTATGCAAGTTTTCATTTTTCATTTATAGTTTTGTAGTTTAACGTTTGGATTGATTTCATTTTTGGGTGCCTTTATTTCATAGTAACTTGTTTCAATTCTGTATATGTTCATTTTTGTTTTGTACATATTTTTGTGCGTATTTTTCTGTTTTTTGTACAAACTCATTTTGTACTATTTGTTGCATTTGTCATGCACTCACTTTTTTTTTTATCTCCTTTCTTTATTTTTGCATCTGATTTGATTTTAGCTTTACGATGAGCATAAGCTTAGAGAAGCTCACTCAGATTCTAGCAAAAATCAGGATCTCCTCTTCTTTAGAAGAAGAGATCTTGACAGCAGTCAAAGATGAAATCACTCTTTCTGAAGCGAACAATGAAGAATCAACATTTAAAGAGTCATGCATATCAGATGAAGAACACCTGTTTGAACTGGAGATCAAAGAGGATGAAGAAGGGATCTCGGGTGATCATCATGCAAATAAAAGCTGCATCGAACACAGGTTCCAAGTAAGTATTAGGTTAGATCAGTTTTGTTTCCATTTTTATTTGTTGATTTACATTTACAATTTGAATAAATTAGATTTCATTTTGTAAAATAATATGGAAATATTCTTTTACTGCTTTTACATGTATGTTTCCACTGGAAATTTCATTACACGTAAAAGATTATAAATTCCAATTAGAGTAAAGTAGGTAGATTTTAGTTTTTATCTTTAATTCAAAGATTAATGTAGGATGCTTTAATTTGTTTTAATTAATTGTTTATTGAAATTTTCATTTTCTAGTCTTATCAACTATTCTGTCCTAATTTTGTTAGGAATTAAAAATAGTTTTAATCCTTTAAATTTAAAAATATTTATAAAGAAAAAAAATTTGAAATCTTGATATCTTTTCTGTTTAAATTTTATTTTTATTTATTTTCATACTAAGAATAAAAAATAAATTCGGAGTTAGCTTCTTTTTATGAACAATTAGTAAATAAATAAATTAACAAACAAATAAAAATAATAAAAATCTATCTAATTTTTGACATCTTTCTTTGTTTCTTTTTTTAGTTTTTAATATAGATAGATAGATAGATAGATAGATAGATAAACCTAAATAAAATAAGATTTTTCTTGTTATTTTTGTTAGGGATAAAAAATCCAGTTTGTGTTTAAGGATATTCTAAAATAAGATTAAAAAATATTAACAATATATGTATAATAAAATCTAAAGTTGTTATTCTCTAATTTTTATTTAAAATTAAAAATTAACATTATATATATTATGTTTTCTTGTTAAGTTTTTTTTATAGTTTTTCTAGTATATCTTACAGTTATTAAAATTAACAAAACCTGCAGAAATAAATAAAATCATTAAACATTATAAAAAGTAAAAAAATATACAATAAAAGTTATATAAATAAATAGAACAAATAGTTTTACAGTCTATCCTACTAAACCTGCAAACAATCCTGCGTGCACAACCTGCAAAGAATCCTCCATACGAAACCTGCAAACATAATTTTTTTAATATAACGATCGACCAGTCCACAAATGAGAGATTTTCTGGATCGTTATGCCTGTGATTAAAACACATTTGAAGTGATAAACAACGAAACAACCCCGTGCATAATAGAATATCTCGTGCTTACCGAGATTTGCTCATTCCCGCCTTTTCCTAAGATGCGATTGATAGAGGCAGATCTTGGCCGCTTGATTATGGTCAAGGCTTGGCTTTTCTATTCCTTCATTCAAAGGATCTCATATATGAGTCTGACAAATGAATTCTGACCAGACCACCTGGGGCCATAAAATTTCTAGTCTTATCTAACATTGAAAACAATTTTAGGGATTAGCACTTTATTTAAGAATTCCATTCCCCCAGTGAGCGCAACGGCCTTTCGTGTTTCCATGACCTTAAAAGGTAGGTGTTTTCTGGGTTAAAAATTTTATTCATTGAGCCCCACATCGAACGGTGCTTTGTAGTTGCACTATCTGGTAGAATCCATGCACCTATTTCAAGCACCCAAGCCAACAAAAGGCCCACACTCCAAGCGAAATTTGGTTTTCGTAAGAGACCTCCATGTTTCTAAAGTTTCACAAGGTGATGAGCACAAGTATCTTCATCCGGTACGCTTCTGCAAATTCTATGAGGATATACACACATGTTACTCCACATTTCAACAAATTCTATGAGGTGATGTGCCCATGTAACACAAGTAGATTGCGTAGGTTACATTTTGTACAAATTGATGGCAGGTCGCAGCAATAGTCCATATCCAATGAAGAATGATGATGCAGTCGATACTCAACACTAGAATAAACGAAAATGAAATCACACAGCTCCGAACGATAGTATTCATCGCTTCAATGATGACGACAGTCACAGCTTCTTCAATACCTGAAGGATATAGTATACTTTCTCTTCACATAATTCAAGTATGATATCAAGATCCAACACATGTTCGACAATTTCTATCTCTCACGTGAACTTGTGCTCAACCTACTAAACATATTTCTAAGAAGCGACTCAAACAAAGCAGGTTACAACCATAACACCATCGTTTCAAACAATACGATGGATATTTTGGGAAATACCAATGATTATCATACCATCACAGAAGTTCTCCACCAAATGAGCTCGAGTGATATGACCATTGCTTCCAAGTGTCATTTTGACATGATTTAATATTGACACTTTGCATTGATAATGGCCATCCAACGAATTGGCGCTTGAAGGAATGCGAATCTCCTGCGCTAATTCTCTTAGTTTAGTGGAGCTACTAAAAAACTCACGCAGAGTACGAAAGAATGAATTAATGTTCTTTCTCTACGTGCATGATTTGTTGACATGTGTAAAAGCCATTTTGGGCTTGGCTATTCTTGGGTTAACGGTTCAGACCCGTGGCTAAATGATAACAAATACCCCCCATGTTATTAGGAACTTTGATCTATTTTTTATCTCATCTCAACAAACACTACCTCATGGCTAACTGCGTGGCTTTTTCTCCAGCAAATTTGTAGGATGAACAACAACATTTGATAAAACCATTCACAACTTCTACAAATTCATACGCCATACCAGTTTTCTACTGACATCTTTGTAGGCATTTATACTTGAAACAAACTCTTTTATTATGATCCTAATAAAACATATCTCTGTGGTATTAGTACCTTCGATCCATCATTTATCTCAACAAACTGATAATGTGTCCTATTTAATGTATGGTTGACAATTCAACCTATCGTATTCAACGGTGTGACATGGAAGATTGCTCTTCTCCGTGGATCCTGCACATTATAAAAACCAACCAAAATTAGAGATAAAATGAAAGTAAACAAAAACTTACCATCTCTTTTCTAGCAATTGGCATGCGATCACTTAATATGAGTTTAAACTTGTGCCACATCCTACAATTTGGTTGTTCTTTTCATAAGGTTGGCATTTATAAACATTAATCTAGCCATGCTTTTCTCATGGTCCCATAGAGAATTGTTGATGCCCTTCAAACATTTCAATTCTAATGTGATGCCCTTTTTTTTTTTTTAAGCAACCAATGATTATAATGTAAAATAGTTTTGCAAATTTATAACTCGAAATTTACATTTCGTTGGGTGTATGTATACTTCAAAAGTCACCCTTTCTAAATTCATGATGTGATACTTTGAAATCTTTTGATTTTATTTTCTCCATGCTTCATCCTCGACCAAGGTAAATTTATGAATGTGTTTGTTATTAATATTGCTAAGTCATACTTTTTAAATGACAACATGTTTTACTTGTGGTATTTTCTTATAATATCTACTTTCTCCTCGTGTACTTAAAGATTATTTTAACATCCAACTCCATCCCTAAATTAAAGTAAATTCATTTTCAATATATCAAAAATTTAGATATATATTACTGTATTTTATGCGCTTTCTCTCTATATCATTAAAAGTTTATTCTAACCACTAATCTCATTATTGCCTGCATTTCAAACATATGTTGATCCGCTTCAGCATTGGAATTCTTTAATAAATAAATTGTATAAATAATGGACCTTTATCATTCAATTTAAGGTTTGAGCTTTATGGAATTTAGTAATGGTATTATTTTTGATAATATCGACTTAGTGCACCAACAATATGCATCCATTAACTATATTTGTTTAGAACCTCCATCACAAAACAATATAAAAATCCTCATCCCTTTTAAAAATGTGACCATATTGAATTCAATAGTTTTTGTATAAAATGCAAACCAAAACTTAATGAACAAGTAAAATTATTTTATTTGAAAATCAAATTAAAAATTTAAAGAGAATTCACTATGTAAACTTGAAGTAGATTAAGATGGAAGCTATACTTTTGTCTATGGTTTCCTGATTGATTTATCTTCTTAAAAATGACATGCAGTATATTTTTACAATTTATTAATATTATTTTATGTGTATGTTTATGCATGGTTTGCCAGTAAAATTGACTTCTCAAACTTTTGTTTGGCCACACATAAACATTATACTCATACCATCTTTTAAATGTTTTAAGAGTATATTAATTAATAAATATTTAAATTTAAAAGATTTAAATATCAAATCATTAAGTTTTATTGAAAAGCCATGACATTTTAATAATAATAAAAAAACTAGCTACATTTTAATAATATTACTAAATAAAAACATGATGGGGTTCAATTGCTTCACACCTTCAATCAAATGGAGGATTGTTTTATGACGAGACATTGATTTTGTGGGACGATATAAAGCATGGTTTATTTGTGCAGGTATAAATATGTAAAAGTTCATTATTATAAATTTTGATGAATATATTTAGATTATTGTATAGTGATAAATTCATAAAGTTATATTTCAATTGATTTTTAGAAGCTTGAGGATCAATATTTTATTTAAGACAATAATTTGATGAAAGTTAATAAGATATATTTAAGAGAATTTGTTGAAGTTTTAAGTATGAAATTAGAGAATTGATGCTTTATTTGGAAAGAGGGCGACAATTCATTTTTCTCTGGATTATCTATTCAACCCACTTAAGGTTGTCTGCATTGATATATTAAAGAAACAGTAGAGGGATTTTGAGAAACTCGATATATATTCAGATGATAAGCCTCGACTCTCAGTTGCATCTGCATTTATCTTTCCAGGTCACACGAGAATAAATGAAACATGGTAGGGATGATTTCTTGTTCGCTTATTCATCTTCTCGTCCTTAAGCCTTTACCATTTTCTCATGATGTCTTTTATAAAAATTTTGACAATTTTGAAGCCCGATACAAAAAGTCTAAATCAACGTATGTTTCATCTTATTTGAAATTGAAGGAAGTTGCGGTCGCAGCTAAGCCTTCTTCTTATTTTTTTATCTATGCCCAGTGGGACCTGGCATATCTTCAGTTTGTGGGGGGTAACAGCATGGTCATTCAAACTGCCAAACCCGTCGCTTGTTTGCACACTCCAGATCATTAAGATAGTCTTCTTTTAGAGAGGTTGACCACTGAAAGGGTCTACCCCCCCTCTCTCTATTTCTCAAATGTTACATAAAGACACATTAATCTTTGTATAAGGAGGCTCTAAAAAAATTTCTGATTTTTGTTCCAATTTCTTTTTTTGTTCTAATTGCAAAATAATTAAAAATTTGAAAAAATAAAATTTCAATTAGTAGAAATTTATCACAATTAAAATAAACATATACACATTTGTTCTTGTGGTAAATAAATAAAATATTAAAGGAATTATATAAAAACATTTTAAAAAATAATTATGATAACATTATAAAAATAAAAATGAAATTAAATTAAAAACTAATAAATAAAAAGTATTAGGTAACAAATAAAATCATAAAATTAAAATTATAAATGACTTTGAAATCTTCTCAAAATTTTATGATCGTTGCACTAATTTGTTTTCGCAAGTCACTCAAAAACAGGTTTTGACAGGAAGTGTTTCTATTTTCAGGTATAAAATCATTTTATTCTCTTCAACTTGGCTTGATTAAGAACACATTTTCCTATATTTTCAATGCTCTCACAAGTTGGTTGCAGGAAAATGCTAACCTCTTTTGCAGATTCAAAGACGGACGAATGGCAAGTTCCAGAATCACATAAAATTTTCAGAAAAATGCTCCATTGAAAGCTTGAAGAAGCTAAATTTCCACCATGTATGTCATGACATCCTGCTGCCACAAAGAATCCTTTCAGAAACCAACTACACCATGTCATGATTACTACCCCTTTTTCTTCCAATATTATTCGTCATTCATGTCAGAGCCTACATTTTTACTACCTTGTACATCATGATTTCCCGCATGTCTAGATTTTTGAGTCGCACACATTTTCCTTATTTTCAATTTATCTTTTTCCTTATGAATAAACCCATTCAGCTTCCTTTCCATGACTATGTTGCTTTGTTATCCCTGCCATAAAAACTGTTGACCTTGAGATCTTTCATCTACAGTGCTGCCACGCATTATCTACAACTCGTGTTGACTATTGTGGAATTCCTTAAGGCCTACCTTTCAACAAGTCTTGCCCCATTGACCTCAGCACCTTATCTGGGATAGAGACTAGATTTCATTTTTAGTACCTTGAGGCTTGCGTGCCTTAATGGCAAGTTCTCTTGCTGACAATCATGGGAATACATCAATGTCCCTTGACCGTTAGATATTGCAAGTGGCTCAACATCAACTCCTTTATTCGCACTTTGCATGATGTACTTATGTACCTTGGTACTTATTGACATCAATGGTGAGATTGCCTCGCATTGGTTAGCGACATTCATCAATGGCCAGTATTCCAATGACCTATTTCCATGTTCGACATCGACACTTTTATTCGCATGGTAAGAATTGTACCATTGAGTTTAGTAGCAGGTGAAGACTATATATTTTTCATGACCGTCATAAGCAGTTTTACATCAGCATACTTCCAGCCATATGAGACTACCATAGTTCTACTTTCAACTCTCATCTTCTACTTCATCCAATAAAGAAACAACTCAGTTCCTTCACTTCACACTCTATGATCAAGTAGCAGTATCAACCACATTCCTCTTGTATAGTTCATCAACTTTTTGGGTAAGTGGAGGTATGTTGTTTTCTAATATTTAATCATGCAATTCCTTAATGCTAGAAAATAAATGAATTTGGAAAATTCCCTCACTACATTTTGTTTCTCCTTTTCATAAACCTAATACATCTTAAGTTGCGGGGGGACTATTCATTACCATTTTACATATTCATCATCTCATTTACCCTTGATCAACATGTCTTTCCCAAACTATGTTATATATCTTGGCATGATTCATAAATACGAAGAAAACGCTTTCTAATATACATTGATGGTTCATCATTTCTAACGCATGTATAATTTAAAATATTATGTATTGAAGCAAAAATACAAATAAAACGAGCAAATGTTGTTAACACAAGAACCAACATTGGTTATGGTTGTAACACAAGAACCAACCACAAAAATGTATAAAAGAAAAAAGACAGAAAAAGAAAAATTGCTGCCACACATGCATTTCAAAATCATAAAATGATCTACCGTTACATATCATTATGTAAAGCCTAGCTCCAAAGACAAAAAGTTTTAAAGAGAATCAATGCATAGTTGCATGAGGACATGCAAACAATTAAGTTGGGGGGAATGTTGAGCTGCAAAAAGACTACATTTTATTCATCATTACACATACTATTTATCACCTTATTCCATTATATCGTTCCATAAAAGCATTAATATTCACCACTTTCATAATAAATATGGGTTTATATTACCATTTTCCAAATCATTTATTTTGGAGTATTTTGAGTGAATTTGTGGTTAATTATTGAGAAAAATAACATATTTTCATTATATTTTAAATTTGGGTGAGTTTGGTGATGTTTACAGGTGTATTTGAAGACTTTAGCAAGCTCAAAAGTGACCACCTAGCCTTAGATTCGAATTTCATCTTCTATATGTGGCCTAATTTAAAGGAGAAGATCATGGAAACGTGGAGAGAATATCTCATCCAATATTTGTTGAGAATCTAAGGGGACGAGTTGTATATTTGTTGAGAATTTAAAGGGATGAGTTGTATATTTGTTGAGGATTTGAGGGGATGAGTTGTCTACTTGTTGAGAATTTAAAGGGGTAAGTTGAGAGAATAGTGGATTTGTAATTAAGATCAGTTATCTTGAATTCATGTATAAATAGGAGGGCTCTCTCCTCATTTTGGTTAGATATCTCTCTAGTGGTTTAGAAGTAGAGAATAGTTTAGAGTTATTCATAGAATGGATTTCTGATAGTAATGGACATTATGATTTGATGCAAATCTTGTACTCTTCCATGTTAATATAGATTTCCAACACTTTCTTTCTTATGAGTTGTTATGTTTTGCTTATGAATTGTTAGTATAGATTTACGATGACCTCACAAGTTAATGATTATTTTCTTTATACCAGTTTATTCCATGCAATTTCAGTCTTTCTTTATCAATTTAATTTATGCAATTAGATTTATTTCCATACAATTTCCTATTTTCATAACTTATATTCAATTTCAGTCATAGATTAAGTTCAACGACACTCTGCCCCTGCTTATATTTTGTCTGTACCTCAAAAGTTTACGCTCTCTCTGGGTTGACAATTGAATCATTGGAATTCTATTATAATTTGATCAGTGTTTTTACCCAACAGAGACAATGAACAAGAAATGACATATAATAGTCTATCCTCCTTGTTAGAACATTATACCACCTAGGACCATAGTCTCATTCGCTTTTACCTATGCTAGATGGTCAAAACCATGGTCTTTGATGTTTTCCTAAGTTTGTTGGGTGGTTTTGGACAATTAATGACCACCAACGCCCTCATTTTGGTCAACTAGGACATAAGTAGCCTTATTTATGACTACTTGGTACCTAGGGGTGCTCCCTTCCCTTAATTTGTGGATATGGGTTTGACCATGGGCGCTCATGCATTGTATTTGGGTGTTTTTTCCTCTTTTGGTCCTTTTGGAATCCCTAGAGCCACTCCCAGGCCACCATTCACTCCACCACACCCGAGACGCCTTCATTTATTACCAACCATGCCATCCCAACATTCACATCGACATTCGTGACCACTTGAGGTGGTTTGGGAGCCTATTGGTTAACTTAAGGGGGTTTTGAGGTCCAATGTAAGCCTACCACATTTATGCCATTTGAATTCCTCCAAAGGCTAATGATTTTCTCCTATTGTATTATAGTTATATTCCACACATATTTACATGTTGGACTGTAATAGAAACTTTGGTGATTGGCATCATTTTTTTGTGTCGTTTTGCCTCTTTTACACATTTTTGTACTTGCCTTGTCAAATTCTTGCATTGTGAGGATTCTCTTAGATTGTAGATCTTGATATGAATCAAAATTTACATGATACCAGAGAATGAATACTCTTACCAAATTCATAGAGTTCATAGAGTTTGAATTAGTAATTTATGGTTTCCTTCAAAGGATTGAGTGTTTGCATTGCAAGTTATTTAGTGGTTCTTTATCACCTACTACGTAACAACAAATGGATTAGTCTCATGTCACCTTTATCACTCTATTCAACAAATTTCAATGGAATTCTAGCGATATCTAGGCATCTCTACAGAGTTACCATGGGGACAGAAAATGAATCAAAATTAGCTATTGAGAAGTCCAAGTTTTTCAATAGAGGGAATTGTTAGGCATAACTCCCGATTCGATATTATTCCAATGCTAATGCATATATTTATACATTTCAGGCGGTGGTTGAGATTTCAACCGGCCTATCCATATTCCTACGTAACTGTTCAGCTTCCTATTCTTTATTTATTTATTTACAATATATAATCCCTACGGATTATATTCTAACAATCCCCCTCTTAATCTGAAGGGGTGTTTGTAAGTCCGAGCATGTTTCTGAATCTTTCAAACTTTTCTCATCCAAGTGCTTTGGTGAAGATGTCTGCAATTTGATCATTTGTGGAACAATGTCGAAGATGGACTGTCTTGTCCTCTACATGATGTTGAATCAAATGATACTTTGTGTTGATGTGTTTGGTTCGATCATGGAATCTAGGATTCTTAGCCAGCTTGATTGCAGAAGTATTGTCGATCAACAATGGTGTGGAGTCTTCTTGTTTTTCTTGCAAATCTTCAAGTATCTTCCTGAGCCATACTATTTCTTTCGTTGCTTCAGCTGCAGCCACATATTCTGCTTCTGTTGTTGAATCTGCTGGAACTGACTGTTTACGTTATCTCCATGAGACAGCTGCTGATCCAAGACTCATAGTGTATCCAGAAGTTGATACTCCTGTCTCCTTATCACCATCAAAATCCGAGTCTGAGTACCCAATAAGTTTGAAGTCATCCACTTTAGAGTACTTGAGTCCAACGTCTTGAGTCCCCTTCAAGTATCTTAGAACTCTTTTTGCAACTGACCAGTGTCCTTCACAAGGTTTATGCATGAACCTTGAAAGTATGCCAACAACATAAGAAATATCTGGTCTAGTTGTTGTAAGATAGATAAGGCTTCCTACAAGTTGTCGATACTTGGTCATATCCTCAAATTCTTTTCCTTCACTTGATGTGAGCTTCATTTTCTGTTCCATTGGAGTAGATATAGGGTTGCATTCTGTCATGCAAAATTTGTTTAGTAGTTCTCCAACATATTTTTTGTGAGATAGGAATATGTACTTAGGATGTTGAGTGACTTCAATTCCTAAGTAATAGTGGAGATGTCCCATATCTGTCATTTCAAAGATCTTTTTCAAATCTTTCTTTATGGATGATATATAGCTCTCATTGTTCCCTGTCATCAAAAGATCATCTACGTACACCACAAGATACATGTAGAAGGAGCAAGTCGACATAAGTCGACTTGAACAAAGACCGACTTAGTCATCCGACTAAGTCGGTCAGCCGACTAAACTAGTTAATTAAGTCGGCTAACTAACAGTCGTGTCGGTTCACCGAACCGATAGGTAGTTATGTTGTAACTGTTTGTAACTTGTATATATTAGGCTGTTGAGCCACACAAGAACTCAGTTCAGTTCTGTGCTTTGTATGAACTCATTATAATAAATATACTGTTCTATCCTAACTATTCTTCTCTCTTGTGTCTGTTTATATTTATGTATGTTTAGTATGTATTATTGGTAACCTTATGTGATCTGTGAGATTACAACATTGGTTCCATTGCCGGGACTTGAACCCGGGTCTCTCGGGTGAGAGCCGAGTATCCTAACCAACTAGACTAGAGCCGAGTATTCAAAAGATGCTCGGTTAACTTTTCATACCATGCGCGAGGTGCTTGTTTTAGGCCATACAAGGATTTGACAAGCTTCCATACCTTTTGTTCTTTTCCTTTCACAACAAAGCCTTCTGGATGAGACATGAAGACATTCTCTTTCAAGTCTCCATTCAAGAAAGCAGTCTTCACATCCATTTGATGAAATTTCCACCCTTTCTGAGCAGCTAAAGAGAGTAAGGTTCGGATGGTAGCCCATTTTGCTGTAGGAGAAAAACTTTCTTCATAGTCAATTCCTTCTTTCTGTGCATAGCCTTTTGCTACAAGCCTCGCTTTGTGCTTGTCAAGTGAGCCATCTGATTTGTATTTGTTCTTGTACACCCACTTGCAGCCAATTGGTTTGGTTCCAACTGGAGGGTCAACCAGCTTCCAAGTTCCATTCTTCATGAGTGCATCATACTCGTTCTGCATAGCTTCTTTCCACTCAACACGAGTAGAAGCTTCTTCAAAGGAAGTTGGTTCAAAGTTAGCAGATAAATTAAATTCACAATCAAATGATACATCCATTTCATCACCTGAATTATCTGCTCCTCCTCCATCTTCATGTCTTTTCGAACATCTCGTTCCCGTATTTCCAACTTCATCTGGATGGACACTTTCAAGTGTCTTTGTGGCCCATTTAGGAATCTTCCGTGATGGTCTTGGTTGATCAGCTGGTGGTGCTTCATCATTGATTGAGAGTCTTTCAATTCTCTCAATCACATCATCCAATTGAACCTCTTGTTCAAGTCAAGTAGCAGGAACTTCTTCATGCGGGGGAGTTGGTGCTTCATATGGAAATTCCAAAGGTTGATCCAGAATAGGAATTCCCCCTTCAAGGTTTGGAATTTCCGAATTCATTTTCAGAATATGTCTTTGGATGAGGATAACTTGCCAAATTATCAAGCTATCTCTCAATGGACTGGTCATTTTTATTAGTCTCAAGAAAAATGACATCTCTGGAAATAACAAATTTCTTGTTTACCTCATCATACAGATGGTATGCCTTGGAGTATTCTTCGTACCCCAGGAAAATGCATTTTCTGCTTCGAGCACCAAGCTTGTTTCTTTGCTCCTTTGGAATCAAGGCATAACAGGTGGAACCAAAAACTCTGAGATGCCTCACTGAAGGGAGATGGCCAAACCACATTTCATGTGGAGTCTTGTCATCAAGAGCATTTGAGGGACTTCTGTTTCTCAAATATGATGCACATTTTACTGCATCACCTCAAAACATTAGTTTTACATTCTTGAAAAACATCATTGAGCAAACCATATTCATTATGGTTCTATTCATTCTTTCTGCTACACCATTTTGTTGAGGATTGTAGGGAACGGTAGTCTGATGTGCAATTCCATGTTGGCAAAGATAATTTTCAAAAGCATTTGAAGTGTATTCTTTCCCATTATCAGTACGAAGTGTACCAATTTTTGATTGTGCTTGTTTTTCTATCAATGCGTGAAAGTCTTTCAATGTTTGAAATGCTTCTGATTTTGTATTTAAACAGTAAATCCAGCACATTCTTGAGTAGTCATCAACAAATGCCATAAAATACTTATTCCCATTTGCTGAAGGAGTTGGCATTGGGCCACATATATCAGAATGCACTAATTCTAATTTCCTACTTGCTCTGAAATTAGATTCATGGAATGGCAGGTTACTATTTTTCCCTAATATACATGCATCACATTTGTTCTTCTCTTTGGGAATGGTGGGCAAACCAAATACACCATTCTTTCTCAACAAACGAAGACTGTTATAATTTATATGAACAAATCTTGCATGCCACAATGAACTAGATGAAAAATTACCTTCTCCATGCTGAGAGAGGTAGGCATAGTTTTGAACTCTTCCAGATGAACCCTTTAGCTTCAGCAGCTTCCCATCTTCGTATCCAGTCATTATGACTCGGTTGTCAGAGGACTTTATTATTTCTACGATTCCATCAAACATGTGGATGTAATGGCCTTGCTATCGAATCTCCACCAAGGACAGTAGGCTTCTCTGCAACTCTGGAAGATAGAGAACGTTCTTCAACAAGAAATCAGGGAATCCAGGCATCTTCAGTCGAATGGTGCCCATTCCCTTTGGTTTAAGACTTGACTTATCTACAAAGTAAACTATGCCATCTATTGTTTCATTAAGTTCTTCAAAATAGTCTTTTCTAAATGTCATGAGTAATGTTGCACCAGTATCAAGCAGCCAACAATCTTTGTAAGATGAAAGTGAAGTCATTTCATTAATTCCAAGATTACAATGTGCAACAATACAAGAATCAGAAGATTTACTAGCATCTTGGTCATATTTCTTCTGGTTATGCTTGTCTTTTATGGAGTCCCATGAAGACCAACACTGATCTGATGTGTGCCCAGTCTTTCCACAACGCTTGCACTACAAATCTGATCTTTTGTTTCCGCCCCCTCTGCCTCTGAAGTTTCTTCTTCCTCTGCCTCTCTTGTTGCTTTCTCCTTTGGGATGATCTTTGCCAAAGAAAGTGGCACCAACTCTAGATGCTATAGATTGCATCTTTATAACTATTAGTGTAATTTACAATAATGAAATTGATATGACAAAGAGAAAATAATAACCTTGTACGTCTACAGTCTCTGCCAAGGTGATTTACAATCTCAACTTCAAGTTTTAAAGTGATACAATGACAGTATCGTAACTTCAATTCACAGCAATTCAGGGAGAAGAAATGTAATAATTCTAGGTTCAAGATTACAACATCATACACAACAGCATATATATTCCACCGAAGTCTTATATATATCATATATATTAGTCACGATCCTTTTTACTCAATGTAAATGAAAAATACTTGCTGACTTTTCCCTTTACATCCATGCACAGAAATTAGGGTTTGTGTAATCCAACGATCACACCAAAAAATTTACCTCCAGGCAGACATCTTCAGTCATCCTTCAACGCAGATAGCCTTCAACACAGCCTCACGCTCAGGCTTCACGCAGGTGATTTTCCTTATGTCCAGCTTCATGCAGGCGATGGCTTCACGCAGGCTTCAACAACACAATCCTGAAGTAAATCTGAATGATACTTTACTCCAAAAATATTTACTCACACGTCGGTTGCATAGGTTGCACAGGGTGCTATAGTTTTCAAGCCTGACAACAAAAACATTCAAAATCTAGCTAGGGCACAGGCAACAAAACTCAAAATAATCGCTTCAGATTCCGAGCTCTGAATTAACCGCATAGGGTTTATACAATTTTAACTTCAATAGTCTTAGGATTTTTCGGCTCCGGCGGGGGAAGCTTGGGAACAGTCACGCTCAACACTCCATCCTGAAACGCAGTAGAGATGGCCTCCAGGAAGTTGGGTATTGGTATAAATCTTCAAGAGTATTATTTCCAACGCAACAAAAGTATTAATTCTCCGTTCAAACTCCTTCTGCAAATGAAAGCATCGATTCTCCTTCACGCAAGCCTCAAATGAAAGCAGTCTTTAGGCTCATACTCCACACAGCATACTCCATGTAGGTATCCATGCAACGCCATGCAGCTACAGGCTCGGTCTTCATGCAGGTTTCCACGCAGGTCTCCAAGAGAATAACACATACAATGCATGCGACTGGCAGACTGACTGAGCAGGAAGTCTGGCAATTGACTGGCAAGCAGAATGCCAGGACTGAAATGCAGCAAGAGTTATGGCAGGCAGCCAAGCTCTGATACCACTTGTTAGGTATAACTCCCGATTCGATATTATTCCAATGCTAATGCATATATTTATACATTTCAGGCGGTGGTTGATATTCCGACCAACCTATCCATATTCCTACGTAACTGTTCAGCTTCCTATTCTTTATTTATTTATTTACAATATATAATCCCTATGGATGATATTCTAACAGGAATGAAGTGTTTGGAATTCTATGTCTTAGTATATCGAGAGACCTTTTGTTACATGTCGATAGTATCATAAATCTAAATGAATTGTACCTCAATATCGAGTCATTATTTGGGAATACTGATGAACTAAGAGTCCATCAACTTGAGAATGAGTTGATATCCTTGATCCAAACCCATTTCGAGATGATCCACAACTTCATCACCAAGTTCAAATCCTTGGTTCTTCAACTTAAGCAATGTGGCATTGAGAAAAAGGAAGAGAAGATGATTATGTACATACTTTTGAATCTAGGGCCTAAATACTCTGTATTTGTTTCGACATTTCACTAAGGAAATCTAATAGTTCGAAATTGGAGGATAACATATTTGACATACTTCATGAAGTCTCTCACTCAAGAACAAGATAAGTTCATTCAAATGGGTACCATCAAGCCTATCAAGGACCAAGCTCTTGCAGTAGGTGATTTGAAGCATGCAAAGGGAAATAAAAATCCCAAAGATTCAAAGCAATAAGAGAGGAATAAGGACTAAGAGAATCCCAAATCTTCTGATGGGGGTTTGAATCCTAGCAAGGACAAAGGGAAGAAGCGAGAAAATTTGAAATGCACTTACTGTCACAAGGGTTGGTGCCTTGAGAGTGCATGCATTAATAAAACCATTGACATGATAGTGAAACTCCTTGAGAATAACAATATCCCTCTTCTCGATGGAGCAAAGAAGAAGGATGTTGGTTCGCATTATGAAAACAAGGATAAATGCCATGCATTGGTGGCTAGCACTTATGGATCTTCCTCCTTCATCATAGATTCAGGTTCCTCAAGGAACATGGCTTCTGCAAAAGACTCCTTCTCTTCCCTTCATCCATACAGTGGTACATCCATTATCATGGGTGATGACTTAGATATCCTAGCAAAAGGGATTGGTAGGATTAATCTAGACAATAACTACAACAATGTGTTGTTTGTGCCATATCTTGCAGCAAACCTAACCTATGTCTACCAAATAACCCACAATGGCTTGTCTAAGAGAGTGACATTCACTAAAGAAGATATGGAAATTTATGAAGTTTCCACTGGAAAAGTGGTTGCAGTGGGTGTTGTAGATCATGAGTCAAGGATGTATAAGTTTTCACACTTTCGTCCTTACTGCTCAACAAATGTGCTTCTGTCACATGCCAATGAGATCAATAATCTATGGAATGAGAGGTTTGGACACCTCAATTAAAAATATCTTCAATATTTTAGAAAAGGAAATATGGTTGAAAAAATTCCAAGAATCAAATTATCCAAAGGAACATGCAAGGGATGCATTGTTGGAAATCATGCAAAGCACATAGTATGACGAGGGGAAGGATAGATTCAAGTCCTCGAATTGATCCATTCATATATGATAGTACCTATTACCACACTCTCCTATGGAAACTCAAGGTATTTGCTAACATTCATTGATGATTTTTCAAGATATTGTTGGGTGTTCTTCCTCAAGTTGAAGTCTGAAGTGTTCGAAATATTCAAATCTTTCAAAGCTTCGGTTGAGAACTTAAGTGGGAGTAAGAGAAAGGTATTAAGGACTGATAACAAAAAGGAATATGTAAAAAATAACCTACAACATCTATGTGAATATAATGACATTCAAATTAAACATTCGATTCCCTACGCACCACACCAAAATGGTGTGGCAGAGCGCAAGAATAGAGCATTGGATAGATGGCCACTTTCATGTTGGATGCTAAGTATTTGTCTCATAAATTATGGGCTGAAGCCATAATTTGTTCTGCATATGTTTAGAATAGAGTTCCATACAAATCCTTGGAAGACAAAACTCAATTCAAGGCTTGTAGAGGATACAAGCCTAATGTGTCTCATCTCAGGGTGTTTGTCTCAAAAGCATGGGCTAGGATACCTCCCGAGAAGAGAAAAGCCTTGCATCCTCAAAGAAAGGAGTACATAATTGTTGGATATGATGAATATTAAAAGGGATACGATCTCTTTGATCCCTCATCTAAAAAACATTTCATTGATAGGAGTATTCATTTCGAAGAAGAGCCTATGTAAGAGGTTGAACTAGAAGAGGGGGAGTGCTCACATCTTCCACTCAATGATGATGTAATTGATGTTTCCATTTATGATTTTTCTGATTATGAGATATAATATAACTATAATGACATGTATGCAAATTATGAATCTCCCAAAAGGCCAAAATGGGATGAGAAAACCATACAAGCAGCTGGTGATCTTGTAGGGGATCCACTAGACACTAGGAAGACTAGATCTCCATTTCACAATGCTTTCTCCACTTGCGATTAGAATATTACTAAGATGCATTTTGTGATGGTTGGATATGATCCACAGTGTTATGAAGAAACATCACATGACTCAATATGGCAATCATCCATGCAAGAAGATTTCAAGTCTTTGCAAGACAATGAAACTTGGGAGTTGGTTCCTTTACCTTCCAAGAGGAAACTAATGCAATTTAAGTGGGTGTATAGAACCAACATGGTTGTTGATGGTTATAAAGTGAAATATAATTACATATTGGTTTCCAATGGTTTCTCTCAAGTCCATGGACTGAACTATACCGATACATTTGCATCGATGGCAAAGATGGCCTTAATTAGGCTAGTTTTGGCCATTGCTACATCCAAACGATGGGTAGTGCACCATATGGATGTGAAGAGTTATTTTCTTAAAGTTGACCTTCATGAGGAGATTTATATGTAGAATCCTAAAGGTTTCATACATGATATTTGTTTGGAGGTTTAAGAAGTCTCTTTATGGCCTCAAGGAAACTACCAGAGCTTGGTATGCCAAGATGGACAACTTAATTCTCTCACAAGGTTTTGAAAGATGTAAATATGATCCTAAATCAGGAGTCATGTCTAAATCAGGAGTCCATCCAGTCTATTTTTAGTCACTAGAACCATTGGGTCCACTTGTCCTAATTGGGGCACATGTTCTAGTTACTAAAGTGCGAGGAACACTAATTGAGGCCTAATGCCACTAATTGCACTCACATGCATAAATTTAGGAGCCTCCTAGATCAATCCCTACAATTTAGGATCCACTAGAAGCGTCGATACCAACCTTCATTAGTTGAGTTCTGTTAGTGACTGGTCAAGCTGAGTTAGGAGTCAATTACATTCAGTTCTATCCCTCTACATTCGGTTAGTGCTAGGTTTGCATGGCTTCATGCAGGAGAGGTGCATTTCTCACCTACCACATTCAGTTATCCTTAGTTAAGACTGAAGTAGACACTTGAGTTGTGTTTTAGAACTCCGATGAATTTCGATAATGGTTAATACAAGGTCAGTTAACTATTGAGTCCTCCGATAATGATTTAGAAAAGGTCTTAGTTATCTATAGTCAAGTAGAGTCTAATCAATTCGAATTTCCTCATGTGGATTCAAATTGCAGGTGGCTATTTAGCCATTGTATTACATTGTAATTATTCATCTAATCACTCTTTGATTAATGAAAATCATTCACAGTTGCAAGCCATTTTTGCATTGTTTCATTCTTTAATAACTGAGTAAATTGTGTGATCTATCTTGTGAATTGTGTGTTTCTCCATAGATCTGTGTGCTAAACTTTATATGGTATCAAAGCCTCAGTGCACAAGGCACTTATCCTCCCCATATCTCCTATTGGGTCATTTTTGAGAAAAAATTCTCCTTCCAGCTCTGCACTAGAAGGAGAAGGTTTCGACTTAATACCCCAAGTTAAGGAATTGTTGATCAAGCTTGCTTGATCAACTATGCTGGGTGTGATGAAAACATGAAATGTGCAGGCTGTCCGACCTTATGGTGATTTTTTATTTTTGTAGGTACAACTTTGAAATGAATTCATCAGTTCCTCTTCTCACCCGATCCACAAACTATTTTGAATGGAAGGTGAAGATGGTTGGATTTTTGAATAGAAAATATCTCTCTTTGGTGTCTGAAGGACTCAATAGAGAGTCTTTTGAGAGTGACAATGACTGGATGAATAAATGTGATGTATCTTTTGGAACAATAGCACTAGGTCTTTCACCTAGCTTGCGCTACCTCAGTAGATCTATTGAAGACCCAAAGGAACTCTGGAAAAGATTGGACAGAACCTTTGGAATGATTGATGAGGATCATAATAGCACTTTGGAGAGAAAATACAGCACCATAAGCATTCTTGATAAAAAATTCTTGGCCTCCACTCTCTCTGATGAAGTTGTTCAAGATGAAGAAGAAGCAGAAGCTTCTACATTGTCAATTTGAATTGAAGACAGTCTCCTTGCAGTGACTCCTTTTCCCGATGCTTTGGAAGTTTATGAGATATATGATATCTCATATCCTCATATGGATGAAACAGAAGAATACATTCAAATATTTTATATTAAATAAAAATACTGCTGCACTTCCATGCAAACATTCACCGGTGATTTTCCTTTGAATTCCGTGCAGAATTTGCCAGTAATTGCTTCCAAAAGTGAAGAAGAATTTGAATTTGATCTCTCTAATGTTTCTAATGGTGTGAAAATATGTAATACCTTATATATTTGGGAATAAATATCAGATTAGTAGAGTGACCCATTCGCTCCCCTTGATCTAGATCTTCTAGCAAATTTCTGCAGGATTGCATGCACCAAAATTCAGAATTTTGAAGAAGAAAATTGTGCAACCACCATCTCGGTTGACCATACTTTTGGATCTGATATGAAACTTATTGGATCTGATATGATATTATTTGGATCTGATCTGATATTTCTTGTTTCAAAATTTCAGGTTCATAAACCTTCAGTACTGCTTGTATTTGTTCTCATCAATTTTGTGAAGAAACAAGTACTGCAAGTCTCCTTCAAAACTGCTACTGGGGATTTGATTTCATTTCAAAATTTTGGATATGATATGAAACCATTTAGATATGCTTTAATTTCTGATATGATATTATTTTTTTCAAATTTTAAAATCCAAGAGCCTTCAGTCATGCTTGTAGCTTCTCTCACCAATTCCGGTGTGAAAAATCAAGTACTACAATTTCTCTTCAAAACTGCTGCCAGGGATTTGGTGTTAGTTTCCTCTTATGAGGTTGCTGATATTTTATTTTGTGAATCATTATATATTTTTGAAGCTACATCATACTATGTAGCTCAATCATTCTCTCTCCATAGTCCTAGTGCTTCTCTACCATTGAGCACATGCTCATCTCCTCACAGAACTAGTAAAGAGGAGGACATTCTACATCCGCATGAACACTTGCTCCTAACACTTGGGGCTGATTTTACCACTCATGGTTTGCTCTAAATGACTTCAAAATATCAGTTTCTTGAGTGTTCCTTACATGGTTTGAATCATCAAGAACCTTTTCTCACTTATTAGTTGATTTTAGTTGCGCTACATGGGTCCAGTCTTCATCCAGCATCTATCTATATTTCTGATTTAGTTGAGCATATGATTATTCTTCTAAAGAGGAATATTCCTCCAGAAATAATGATGGAGAGGTTCACATGCCAGGCCCCAGGATACCTATGCACAGAAGAATGTTGATCCTGATTCTACCTGCTTAATTAGAGGGGGGATTTTTTCCCATGTGGGTTTTTCCCCAGCTCCTTGTATTGAGTAGTTATTTTACTTTACCTGATGCAGTGGGTGACATATGGTGTTAGTTACCAGGGCCCATAGATTGTCCAATTTAACATTCAAGGGAGGTGTTATGATTATTAATCCTCCCTTTTCCAATTTGGTCATATCTCTAAATCAGGATTCATGTCTAAATCGGGAGTCCATCCAGTCTATTTTTAGTCACTAGCACCATTGGGTCCACTTGGATTAATTGGGGCACATGTTCCAGTTACTAAAGTGAGGGGAACACTAATTGAGGCCTAGCGCCACTGATTGTAGTTGCATGCATCATTTTAGGAGAGTGCTAGACCAATCCCTGCAATTTAGGAGCCACTGGGAGTGCCATTACCAACCTTCATCAGTTGAGTTCAGTTAGTGACTAGTCAAGCTGAGTTAGGAGTAAGTTACATTCAGTTCTATCCCTTTATATTTAGTTAGCGCTAGGTTTGCATGGATTCATGCAGGAGAGGCACATTTCTTACCTACCATAGTAAGTTAGCCTTAGTTAACACTGAATTAGACACTTGATTTATGTTTTAGAACTCCGATGAACTCCGATAATGGTTTATACAAGGTCAGTTAACTATTGAGTCCTTCGATAATGATTTAGACAAGGTCTTAGTTACCTACAATCAAGTAGAGTCTAATCAATTCAAATTTCCTCATGTGGATTCGAATTGCATGTGGCTATTTAGCCATTGTATTACATTGTAATTATTCATCTAATTACTCTTTGATCAATGAAAAGCATTCACTGTTGCAAGCCATTTTTGCATTGTTTCATTATTCAATAATTGAGTAAATTGTGTGATATATCTTGTGAATTGTGTGTTTCTCCATAGATATATGTGCTCAATTTAATATGGTATCAGAGCCTCAGTGGACAAGACACTTCTCCTCCCCAGATCTCGTATTGGATCATTTTTTAGAAAAAATGCTCCTTCCAGCTCTGCACCAGAAGCAAAAGGTTTACCTCTTAATACCCCAAGTTAAGGAATTGTTGATCAACATTGCTTGATCAACTATGCTGGGTGTGATGAAAACCTGAAATGTTCTGGCTGTTCGACCTTACAGTGATTTTTTGTTTTCACAGGTACAACTTTGAAATGAATTCATCAGTTCCTCTTCTCACCCGGTCCACAAACTATTTTGAATGGAAGGCGAAGATTGTTATATTTTTTAATAGACAAGATCTCTATTTGGTGTTTGAAGGAATCAATAGAGAGTATTTTGAAAGTGGAAATGACTGGCTGACTAAATGTGATGCATCTTTTGGAACAATAGCACTGGGTCTTTCTCCTAGC
The DNA here is from genome assembly GCA_001517045.1 of Pseudotsuga menziesii. NCBI lineage: Eukaryota > Viridiplantae > Streptophyta > Pinopsida > Pinales > Pinaceae > Pseudotsuga > Pseudotsuga menziesii. Next base: position 592,482 of record LPNX010013317.1, on the reverse strand, counting down.
TTACGCTACCTCCGTAGATCTATTGAAGACCAAAAGGAACTCTGGACAAGATTGGATAGAACCTTTGGAATTAATGATGAGGATCATAATATAACTTTGGAGAGAAAATATAGCACCATAATCATTCTTGATCCAAAATTCTTGGCCTCCACTCTCTCTGATGAAGTTGTTCAAGATGAAGAAGAAGCAGAAGCTTCTACACAGGCAATTTGAATTGAAGACAGTCTCCTTGCAGTGACTCCTTCTCCTGATGCTCCAGAATTTTAAGAGAGATATGATATCTCATCCCCTCATATGTATGAAATATAATAAGACATTTCAATCTCTGATATTGAATAAAATTACTGCCGCACTTCCATGCAAACATTCACCGATGATTTTCCTTCGAATTCTATGCAACATTTGCCAGTAAATGCTTCCAAAAGTGAATAAGAATTTGATTTTTCTCTCTCTAATGTTTATGCTGGTGGAAAATATGTAATAACTTGGATATTTTTGAAGATTATAATATTACCATAGTGATCTGTTTTCTCCCCTTGATCTAGATCTTCCAGCAAATTCCTGCAGGATTGCATGCACCAAAATTCAGAATTTTGAAGAAGAAGAAAATTGTGCATCCACCGTCTCGGTTGACCATAATTTTGGATATGATATGAAAATTATTGGATATGATATTATATTATTTGGATCTGATCTGATATTTCTTGTTTCAAAATTTCAAGTACATAAACCTTCAGTACTGCTTGTAGTTGTTCTCATCAATTTTGTGAAGAAACAAGTACCGCAAGTCTCCTTCAAAACTGTTGCTAGGGATTTGATTTCATTTCAAAGTTTTGGATATGATATGAACCCATTTAGATATTATTTAATTTATGATATGATATTATTTTGTTCAAATTTTAAAATGCAAGAGCCCTCATTGATGCTTGTAGCTTCTCTCACCAATTCCAGTGTGAAAAATCAAGTACCGCAATTTCTCTTCAAAATTGCTGCTGGGGATTTGGTGTTAGTTTCCTTTATGAGGTTGATGATATTTTATATTGTTAATAATTATATATTTTTAAATCTATATCATTATCAAACATTCTCTCTCCACAGTCCTAGGGCTTCTCTACCATTGATCACATGCTCATCTCCTCACAGAACTAGTAAAGAGGAAGACATTGTCCATCCGCCTGAACACTTGATCCTAACACTTGGGGATGATTTTACCACTCATGGTTTTCTGTTCATGGATGAAAAATATCATTTTTTGAGTGTTCCTCACATGGTTTGAATCCTCAATAACCTTTTCTCACGTATCAGTTGATTTCAGTTTCTCTACATGGGTCCAGTCTTCATCCAACAACTGTCTATATTTCTGATTTAGTTGAGCATATCATTATTATTCCAAAGATGAATATTAATATAGACATAATTATGGAGAGGTTCACATTCCAGGCCCCAAGATACCTATGCACAAAAGAACCAGATTGATCTTGATTCTACCTGCTTAATTAGAGGGGGGGATTTTTTCCCGTGTGGTTTTTTCCCCATCTCCTTGTATTGAGCAGTTACTTTACTTTACTTGATGTAATGGGTGACCTATGGTCTTAGTTACTAGGGCCCACATATTTTCCAATTTATCATTCAAGGTGGTGTTAGGATTATTAATACTCCCTTGTCCAATTCGGTGATATGTCTAAATCAGAAGTCATGTCTAAATCGGGAGTCAATCCAGTCTATTTTTAGTCACTAGCACCATTGGGTCCACTTGGACTAATTGGGGAACATGTTCTAGTTATTAAAGTGTGGGGAATACTAATTGAGGCCTAATGCCACTGGTTGCACCTGCATGCATCATTTTAGGATCCTCCTAGATTAATCCTACAATTTAGGAGCCACTGGGAGTGTCGATACCAACCTTCATTAGTTGAGTTCAGTTAGTGACTAGTCACGCTGAGTTAGGAATCAGTTACATTCAGTTCTATCCATATACATTGAGTTAGTGCTAGTTTTGCATGGATGCATGCATGAGAGGTGCATTTCTCACCTACCACAGTCAGTTAGCCTCAGTTAACACTAAATTAGAGACTTGAGTTGTGTTTTAGAACTCCGATGAACTCCGATAATGGTGTAGACAAGGTAAGTTAACTATTGAGTCCTTCGATAATGATTTAGATTAGGTCTTATTTACATACAATCAAGTAGAGTCTAATCAATTCAAATTTCTTTATGTGGATTCGAAAGGCATGTGGATATTTAGCCATTGTATTACATTGTAATTATTCATCTAATTACTCTTTGATTAATGAAAAACTTTCATAGTTGCAAGCCATTTTTGCATTGTTTAATTCTTCAATAATTGAGTAAATTGTGTGATATATCTTGTTAATTGTGTGTTTGTCCACAGATCTATGTGCTCAATTTAATAATTTTCAATGATTGACCTAGGATTGTTGAAACAATTTGTTGGATTGGATGTTGAGAAATATGCTGCAAGTATCAAGGTTATCCAATCAAAGTATTCTTCATACCTATTACATAAGTTCAAAATGTCTGAATTTAAAGTTTCTAAGTGTCCCTTCCTTTCAGGAGTAAAACTAAGTGATTTTGGTTCATCTCCATTGGTGGACAGCTCGTTGTATATATAACTAGCTTGGAGCTTGTTGTATCTCACACTCTCTCCACCTAATTTGGATTATGTAGTAGGTGTTGTTGCAAGAAATATGCAATATAATCATGATATCCATTGGAAGGAGACTAAACGGATCTTGCATTATGTTCAAGGAACCAAACATTTCATGATACACTATACAACTAGTTCTCCACTAGAACTGGTTTGATTTACTGATTGTGATTGGGTTGGAGATAGGATTGATGAAAATTGCACTACAAGTTATGTATTCATGCTTTCACATGGTCCTATTTTCTGGTCAAGTAAGAAACACCACACTATTTCCTTATCTTCACCCCAGGTTGAGTATAGAGGAGCATTGAATGTAACTACACAATGTGTGTGGTTGCAAGGCATTCTTGGAGAACTTGGTTGTTCATTGGATTCATTCATTGTCATTTGGTGTGAAAATCAAAGTGCAATCTAGATATCCATAGATCCAGTATATATACATAGGACCAATCACATTGAGATACACATGCACTACAATAAAAGCTTGGTGCATGACCAAGTGATATAATTGTAGTATTTCCCATTTGCTATTCAAATTGCTGACATATTTACCAAGAGTTTCACTAAGAAGACCTTCACCTACCTTAGCTCACTCCTTGGGGTGGGTGACACATGGTGATAACTGATATTCACTTCATATTTTGCTTCATGTCCATTTTTGAGGGGATGTTTTACTCCCATTAGGTTTTCCTACTTACCTTGGTTATATGGACTAATAAAATTTGTAAGAGGTGACTTGAGCCTTAGTTTCCAAGGTATGATTTTGATTTGGCTACACTAACTCAATATTAAGGGGGGGTTTTATAACATTATACCACCTAGGACCATAGTTTCATTCCTTTTTACCTATGCTAGATGGTCCATACCATGTGCTATGACATTTACTTAAGGTTGTTGGGGGGTTTTGGACCATTAATGACCACCAATTCCCTATTTTTTGTCAAAAAGGAGACAAGGTGCCTCATTTATGATCACTTGGTACCTAGGGGCACTCCCTTCACTTAATTAGTAGGTCTGGTTTTGAGTAGGGGCACTCATGCATTATATTTGGGTGGTTTTACCTCTTTTGGTCTTCTTGGCCTTCCTAGAGCTGCTCCCACATCACCATTAACTCCATTACATTTGAGCCACCTTCATTTATGGCTACTGATGCCATCCCAATGTTCACATTAGACATTAGTGACCGTTTGAGGTGGTTTGGGAGCTTATTGGTCAATATAGGGGGGTTTTGAGGTCCAATGTAATCTTGCCACATATATTCCATTTGAACGCCTCCAAAGGCTAAAATTTTTATCCTATTATAACATAAAAATGATCCACACATGTTTACATGTTCAAATGTAATCAAAACTTTAGTTATTAGAATCATTAGATTGTGTCATTTTGCCTCTTTTACACTGTTTTGTACCTTCCTTGTCAAATTATTGCATTGTGAGGATTCTCTTAGATTGTATATCTTGTTGTGAATTCGAATTTTCTACTTTTGAAAGAAATAATTGAAGAAAATAATCAAACAATGGGTCCAATTGAGGACAATTCCCCAAAATTTCACAAGTGACAAAGTCAAATTAATAATACCCCCTTCAAAGATCAAACTCGAGTCCCTTAAAATCCCACTAGATTCAACTCAATCCTAGAATGTATGCCTACTATCATAAGGACCATAACAATTGGAAACCATTATCAACTTATTCAAGCCTCTAATATTCCCTTCCAACACAATTTATGCACATGTAATTAAGGGTTTAAAATCAACTACTAAAGGGTTCCAAACAACAAGTAACCCCTCAGAGTGCCCCTCAACATATATAGAACAACATTCCCATCTTGGGAATTTTTTAGAAATATTTCACTAGGTTTAGAAGAAATACACATCATCTCCTTAACTAACAAAATATTTGACTTAATTAAATCAAAGAGTCTCTTAAGGGAAGTAGATTTAGGAGCGCCCCCTACACCTTGAATTTTAAAAGAAGTCAAAATCATTTTAAACCAGACCCTAAGGGATTGGAATCTCTAACATCCCTTTGATCAACAGCATCACCACTAAGGGGAGGAAATGTAATTGAACCTTTAATATGTGCAAAAACAGGGATATCATCCCTACTTAAATCCCCACATCCCCTAGATCCATATCCACCTTATTCAATTTATCCTTCTTCGCCTCTTTTTCTGGATTGTTACATTTTGAAAACAAATGGAGAAGATAATTGTTACCTCATATTTTGATGATTGTTTATCGGAAAAAATAGATAGAATATTTGTTATAATTATATCTTTATAAGATGGTGTATGGACCAAAATCACAAGAGAATCAACATCTCAACCATAACCTTTAAGAAATCACCTCCTTGAATTAAGTCCATCCCTTTTGAGCATCTAGAAAGAGACATAGGATTTGGATGAACAACATGATTTCCCCTAGAATCAACATCCCCAAACCAAGTATCCAACCCCTTAGGATCACTAAGAGGTAACAAAATTTTCAATTGAGAAGACAACGTTTTTTCCACCAAAACATCACTATTTTGACTCCCCATCCATAGAGAAGTCAAATTCAAAGAGACCTCCTCACTAGAAGGCACAACCAAAGAACATGGGAAGATAGAGGTATTCGAAGGAACCTTTAAAAGAGACAAATCATCTCTTTTCCCTCAAAATTAGTCAACCCCATATCCAAAAATGGACCAAAGGATAATAATGAACTAGAAGCGCGGGGGGGGGAACTAGAATTATACTAATCTTAGGAGGACTACCAGGAACCCCAATATTAGGTGAAGGTAAATTATTTTTTTCCTCAGCCTTTTTTATAAAATTACGCTCCTCACATAAAGAGTACTATAAAAAGCAGAGAAAATAAATTTTATATTACCTAAGAAATATGCAGAGGATTTCTACAGGCATTTCAAGAGGGGACATATAAGTTTCCAAAGCATCAATATCCTCTTCACAACCCCTATGAAAAGAATTCTTAGACCATAAGTGCAATGGAAATCCAAGAAGCAACATCCACAATTTTTTCCTAACCACATTCTGTTTTTGTGGATTGAACATCAAATGCCATCTGCTTAAGACCAAAGAGCCCTACTGATCACCCAAAGCTTATCTAATACTTTTTAATTATACTCGTCTACGAGAAAATCAAAACACATCCAACCATTCACCAATAAATTGAACGCTGGATAATAATCCAATAGTGGTTTCCATATTTCGTTCGTCCACTTCAAAATCTAAATTATATTTAGAGAAATATACTCATGCCTCCCCAACAAATTCCTTGAGGACAAGCTTTCAACCTTGTCCATATTAATATCCTCTGCCAAAACCATATGTGTTCTACCATATTTACCTTGAAGGATTTCAAATCTCTCTTAGCCCTAGATGGATGATTGTTGGGATCCTAAAACTGTCTCTTTCTTTCACTATATTTCACCATTTTGGCATCACATTAAATCATAATCTAATACATTTACCTTTAAAATCCTATTTTTTACTTTAATGTATTAATTAAAAGCAATGAAAGTAAAATATCCTTAAATTATTGTTTTTAATTAATTTATTATGTGTGGTTTTGTTGATAATGAACTAATTCTTATATTAAGTGATTTATGATCTTAGGCTTGTGATCGCATTCGCTTTCTTTGTGGAAATTTACTCTTGGTATTTCAACACTTATTTCTGTACCCAATTTTGTACTTGATGAAATTGCAGTAATTAAGATAAAAATATTACAAACTGGAAATATATCTTTTAATTTTTTGGTTGTCCCTCAAAATATATGCTCAGTTTGACCTCCCAAACAAAACACAACATTATAAATAACATAAATAAAAATAAAAAATAAATTTAATTGTATCTATTTTGATTTATTTAATATAAAACTATGTTTATATTAAAACTTTTCATTTACATCGTTAATAAACTATTTTTGAGCAATTATTAAATATAAACGATGTTGTTATGAAATGTGGTCCTAATTCTTTGTTTTTATGTATATCAAACTATTCATTCTACATAATGTGAATATATATCAATGCATATAAAATAGTTTTATATAATATATATATAATAGTTTTATATAATAATCTCATTTGTATACATTTGAAGAATTTGAATTTAAATTTTATGACTAAAGTTTTTTTTTCTTTGTCTTTATTGTAAGTGTGGAGATATTATAAGAAAATCATATAAAAAATATTTAAATGAGTTGTAGGTTAGGAAGTGGCAAGATCATATCCTTCCGCATTCAATGATATTATTAGCATCTATGGTCAATTATATTTACCTGGCACAGTGAAGAAGACATGAGTATCTGGTTATTCAAAACTATGAAAGGACTCATTAAGTTCGGGAGTAAGCATCTACCCGACCATTTGCAGTGGGGCCCACTTGACGTCATCTAGTGATAGCTTACTCCGTTACCTTTTCGTGAGACCAAAAACAATCAATTCCAATACCTAGTTTCACACCAACTGCGCTCTCAAATTCATCCATCCATAAATTAAGCCATGGAAATTCTTGTTTTTTAAGTGCAAGTTTAAAATTGTAAGTTTTGATTGGAATTTTTATGAAAATTGAAAATATATGTTTAGAACTGTATAATTTTAGTCAACTCCATAAAATTAACTGGAAAGATCTAAAACTTGGAACGTTTTACCAACTTCCTTGTAACAATTAATCAACTCCTTTGTTTGTTTTATGGAACCCCATCTAGGTTTAAACCTTGGATTCTTTATCGTTCATGATTAGGGAGGTTAAAGTTTTAAACTAGCATACACACATAACATTGGAGTTATCAAATCCATAACAATTGAACTTCAAATTACAAGTTTTTAGAACACAATTTCAGATTAGGTTTAGATCGGTTTAGTCTGTAGATTTAATTTGATTTGGTAAATTAGTATTTTTCATTATTGCATTATCCTTGAGTGTAATAATAGTTTGTTGTAGAATTGATTTGCAATAAAAATGCAAGAAAAGAAGTGGATGTTCTTATTCTTACTGTCACGAAAAGACAACAGAGTAATCTATCATTGGATGGAGTCAAGTGGGCCCCGGTGCAAATGGTCGGGTAGATAGCTTAATCCTTAAGTTCATGGCATGAGTCATCATACTTTCATTTACAAATTCCATCAAGGTACCAAACAGAGGATGTCAATTTTCTATTATTAGGAAGTCTGTTAAGAAGAATCCAAGGAATGGATAAGTCTCCAAGGAATGGATAAGAATCCAAGAAATGGACGTCTCTATATGTAAACATAGTTAAAAAAAGAGAGGAAAGGGGCATATAATATTAATAAATTACTGTTACATTTCTGCATTTGTGACCTTTGCAATTTTTATGAGCATATTTTCTGCGCTACGATGGAATTGCTCCTACAATAACTCTGATAGCTTCAATTCACAACTTGATTCTGGTTTAATATTTAGGTTCATGATTTTCTCTGGTAAGGCCCCGTCATATGAAATCATGTGGCCATTTTATTTTTATGTTGGTACACATTTTTTTTTGAGATTTGGAGTGGACTACGGTCTATGTTTTTTCATCTACAAACAAGGATGAGACAAATGTAATGTTAAGATTGATTTCATGGTAGTAGTTTAAAATTTGAAATAAAGAATTATAAAAAATAAGTGGGAGCGATGCATGATAAATCATAACTGATGAATAAATAACCAATAATTCATGGTAGATAATTAGAAGAATGTGAGATAAACAATAGAAAAAATAATTGATAGTTGATAAATGGATAACAAGAAGAATGTCTATTATAGCATATAGGTAGACATAGATAACTCAAAGTTAAATAGGTTTAACAAGAAGAATATAAGGAATAAACAAAAATTCCGAAGTGTCTTTTATTCCATCACTATCTCTCAATTATTGGATCTTTATCGACATGATCCAACCACAAACTATGTGAGTGTGCTAGTTGTTAGACTAAATTTAAATTTGTTTTTGCTAACATTTATGCCAACTTTAACTTTATTTTTATTAATATTCTTGTTTCAGTAAGTTAAAATTCAATTCCGCAATGGCTTTATAAAGTTAGTAGATCACCTCCTCCAATTGATCTTCCACGAAGTTTGTTTAAAACATTGTCACGTTAATACAATTTGTCTTTATCCTTGTACAACTTACCTGTGTGTTCAATTTCCATTATAACTTGATCTCCAATCCAACTCATTTCCAATTTCATCCATCCCTTAAGCCTTCACTATGGGAGATAATATGTTGTATTCTTCACATATATCACTCTTCACTGTTTTTAGCGCTAGTTTTTCATTAATAAAACATCTCATATAAAAGTTTTATAACTAGAAATTTCCCCAAGGAGGTGCAATAACACGCCGGTAAGGTGGTTAGAGGGTACATAAAATGTAACATTAAAATGATGTAGATCAAGATTGCAATTAATACCACAAAAAAATGGAACACTTCAATTTATCAAAAGATAGAGAATAGTGCAACTCATAATACATTACTACAAAATAGAAAATAGGGTTTTCCAATTAACATCACATTATACACCAAACATGTGATGGCATGGGAGAAATTTATCTCATGAAGAAAAGACTCCAATGTGTTGTTATAACTATAAAAAATGCAACACACGTTTCAGAAAATTCCATCTTATATGCCCGTGGAGTCTGTCTACCTAATTAAAGTACTGAAGGGTGATTAGATGGTTGAGGCATCAATATTTCTTACAAAATTCCTTAGTGCCGGTTGGAGAAAAATTCAAAGAAAGCTATCTATCACCTTCATTTTGGGGTTTAATAGGCTCAACTTTATTGTGACCAAGATGACAAGCAACAGGAGAAGGAGAGTCCATTGGATAAAGAGAAGGACTATTCGAAGTGAGGGTAGACTACTGGAGGAGCAGAAGAAACCATGGTGTGAAGAGAGCCCACCAGAGAAGTGGAATAAACCATTTTGGTGTGGGGAAGAAGAAGTTGGAGAAGATAAAGAAACCATGGGCTTTAAGAAATCCAAACAGAGCAGATGAAGAGCCCAAAGGACACGAGTCAACAAAGCAGAAGGACACATGCAGAATTTGGGTTGGAGGAAGGGAGGAGGAATTCTAGAGTGGTCTCAACAAACACCCTAGGTTTAAACATGGTTTTCATGTACCACTACAAGATAATAAAGAAACCTAGGCATAGAGGAAAAGTAGAAGTAACCATGGTCGTTAAGCAGAAGAAATCTCATAAAGCAAAAGAGCAGCAAACAAGTCTACAGTAGAAAGAGGAGTAGATATGTTTTTATCTCTTGCCTAGGTGCCACATAAAAATGGAGGAGTTAAAGCTAAATGTAAATATTTTAAACCCTTCTAAAAAAGTCCCTTAGGAAATCCCTAAGTTGTAGGATAGTTACTAATAAAATAAAATAAATATTAAGTTGATTTAGAATAGGGTACGAAAGGTCATATGGTTAGTCCAAACACTAATTTTGATGTATGATCAAGGGTTTAAGACATACATGTATAGACATGTGCAAGGAATAATAAAGAAAGCACAAAGGAAGAAGGATTCAAACAGGCAAAGCCTGTTAGGAGAAGATAACCACAAGCATGTTCTAGCCAAAAGGAAGACAAAAACAAAGGATAGTATAGGTATGTAGTATCCATGAGGAAGCACCCCACAAACAGGATACAAACATTTTGTTGTACTTCAAGTTAAGGCCATCAACTAACAAAAGGAAGACAAGATAATAGTTACAGGTCAGCAAAGGGATTTACAGGTCTCAAGGTATGTATACATTTTTTCCATGGCATCACTGTATGACAAGAAAATCCAAACTGAAGATGTGATACGTTGGTACTTGCATAAGTAAAAGTTATTTCCAAAATGTATATATTCATGGATTAATTGATCTACTTCATACTTATGTTTTAGTTGTTTTACTTGAAACAACAAAGCTTAACACACTTCAAAATAAGCTAACATCACACAAGGCAATTATTTTTTTTTCTCAAAAAAGGATACTTACTCTAAGTGAATGCAGAGATAATAAATGGACATTGCATAAATAATCATTAAAAGTAATATAAGTACTACATATTCTAGTAAATGTATGCTAAGAAAATAGAAGAAGAGCATAGATATTGTATGTTAGTTGTTTTGTAGATGTAAACATATTTGTTTACATGTAATTATATTTAATTTGACAATAAGTATTTCTTAAGATACCATGAAAATAAGAGACCTTCAAATGCCCCTCTTCCAACAAGAGAAAGCTACTTAAGGGAATACAATTGATGTGTAAAAAGGTTAATGTCAAAGCAAAAAAGAAAAAATGTCTTCTATGTTTGGTTGTCTCCTTTAGAAAAGTATAAAACAGGGACTACCTCTTTCTAAAACCAAGAAAAGGAAACTATAACCTATTTATGAAGAACAAATTATGACTTTTTTTTAATCCATGAGTAAAAGACTAATTGGGTTGGTTGATAGCTTTAAAGAAGGGAACATGTTTTTACATGTGCATTTTTTTTTTTGCTTAATGAAATTAAAAACCATCTTTGAGGGTTTCCAGACATAGAGAGTGATGATGAGATGGTCACATGGAATGTGTATCAATGGATTATCAATTTCAATGTAGGAAAGAGGCATGCTCATGAGGTGGTCAAATGCAATGTTGATCAATGGAGTATCGGAAGTGCTGAAGGGAGTGATGTGAAGGGTATGGTTGTTGTGGCTCATTCAAGGTAGTCAGCCAATGAAATCATTCGAAAACCAATATCTCGGTAATAAATTCTAAGAAACCCTTTGTAAAACCTGACTGTGTTTGCACCCAAATTTTGACAGCCTCAAATGAGCACAGAGCTATGTCGGCAATAAACTCTGCAGAAACAGATCCTGTAAGATATATTAAGGTCTGATTCTCTCTTGTGTTTCTGTGTCCCAGTATACATGAATAAGATAGCTTGAATAATTCATAGAATTCAAACTTGAAGGCACCTTGATCAGTGTACCCCAAGAGAGTAGGAAACAATCCCATGAATAAGGCCCCAACACCATGTTTATTCACTAACTTACCAAATGCTCCCCTAATTCTCCTATACTTCAATGGATTTGCCTGCGACAACAAAACTAATATGAAAAACATAAGTAATCTGACCAAGAGTAGTCTGATTTCTTAGAAGGTGCTTCTTTGAAATTCATTTTAAGTAGTGCTTGACAAATTCAATAGGTTTACAGAAAAGCTCAATACAAAATTTTAGCAATTCACAAATAAAGTGTGGGAACAAGTTTTCACTCCTACCAGATAACCTTTTCTCACAATTGTTTTCAAAGCTACTGAGATGGACTGACCAAGCAGGACCAGGGTAATAATATGTAATAACCTAAAAATTCATAAAAATTTAAAATTTTTCATGTAACATAAAATGTTGAAGGATGTCGTTGTCTATGAACCAATAACTGCTAGCGGTTACTCAAACAATAGTAATTAGAATTGAGCATTATAATTCTTTAGTTCTATATAAATTATTTGTTTATCTTGAAGTACCGTGTTACGGATGTTAAATTCAGCAGTTTATGTTTAAAAATGAAGGAAGAAAAACTACATCTGAATCTGATGCTAAGTGTGTTATTAATGTCTTATGTCAAGTAGGAAAGAACCTTAAATGATATCGGGGCTTACTTAGCTTACATCTAATGTAGTGAAATGATGCTTCTTTTACAGGTTCTAAACAGGTAAGCAATTTTCTTACTAGTAAATTCTAGATTGAGAATAACACTCAACTAGCATAGGATAAAATGCTAGTTAAATTGTTTATTTTGTAGCTTGTCCCTGTAAAAGGTATTGTTGGTATTTCTATTGTTAGAAATCTGCATGAATGTTGTAATAGCATTATTGTAAAAGAATGGGTTTAGTGCAGTTATGTTTACTGCCACAGTAGTTGTTCCATTAATCATCCTCCTTGTGTTTTCAGTTATAGAATTGTGTTTCATGTTTAGATGGTGTATATTAAGGACAGTTCTACTTTTTCCATTAAGAGCATAGTGGCCTAAGAAGTCTATAAACTAGAAGATATGTTCAACATATTTGCAACCAAAACTACATATTTATCATCAGTGTTTGGTATAAAGTACTGTTTATATTTGTTTTAGTTATTTCTAAACTATAAATATTCTATGTTAGTGATTCTTCTTAATCAAGCATTTGTACTTAATTTTCTTGTATATAAAATCTCATTTTATATGAGTTATCAATTACAATGCATATATTGTAAATTTTAAATTTATTATTATACTAATCCTAACTCCAGGATTCCTATGGTTAGGTATTTCCATGTAAAGTTGGCTCATCTTCCTTTCATTTGTATATTACCAATACTAATAGTAGACATTAAGTAAAATGAGGAGATCTTAGATATGCAAAGGTTATAGTTAAATTATGCATAAAACCCTAGTGAAATGCGAATATCTGTTAACCGCAAAGTCTTTGGTTTATAAAATAAAAATAAAATGAGGATAATGATACAAGTAATAATTTCCTAAGGTTTTGACTTGTGAACAAATGATTGTGCAGATTAACACGAGATTTCCAAACTATAGCATGAAACTCATAATTTGCAAATGATTTCGGATGACACGTGGTTGGTGGTAGATGATTAGGTTTTGTGTTGACTTTGGAGGAAAGAAAAGGCTTTTCGTAACCCTAAATTCACATTTTGTTTATCTTCATTGTGGGTTGGTCGAGATGTGAGCTCATGGCCACCAGGCTCATTGTCGATCCTCCAATGATTTTTTTATACAAGCCTTCCATAAGCCATATCGAGCTTCTTTGCAAGTCTAAACTTCAAGTTTCTGTGCAATATTAAGTGAGAACGGTGCTTACAGCTATTGTGGGGTGGTTTGACCATCGAAAAGAAATGTTACAGGTTGGGTTTTATTCGGTATTGTTTTTCTGAGTGAGTTTTGGTACTCTATGAGTGCTTAAGACTGTAACCGGTGTGAAGGGGGTTGTTGGAAGAGTGACTTGTATTCTTTGTTTTACTGTTTTCTTCCTCCCGTAGGTTTGGTACTTTCCTCGTCATGGCTTGGAACTTCACTTCCGAACACTTCAAAATGCATTCTTTTTTTTTGGTAGAGCATCATTTTAGCTCGTGGAAAAAATGAGGAAGCTAAGGTTAGCTCGCAACTTCCAACAGCTGCTATGCTCCTTATTGGTAAAAAAAATGAATTATTTAAAACTCTTCTACACAATATTAAGATTATAATTTGTGAAACAAAATTGTATAAATAATAATTATGGTTTTGATTTCATGTTGGCTCTCCAACGCTAGATCGACTTTGTAAAACTCCACCAACAGAGCTTCCATGAAGGCATTCAAACTGATAAGCCTTGGTTTCACCTGAGGTACTCCTGCAAGAGTTGTATGGTGTTTTTAGGAGAGTTCTATCACGTGAAAGATGGTTCTAGTTCGGATGTGGCTTTTAGATACACTGTTTGTTCTTCTGTTTTTATTTTTATTTAAAAATCCCTAGTGGTTGTTTTGTAATGGAAGAATTCGGGCTCTCTTAGCCGAGACTTAATAAATTAGTTTTTGAGCCTTTTTGGCCATGGTTAACTTATAAAAGTGTTGTTTGGAACTTGCTTTAAGCCATGAATCTTACTGTCAGGCCATTGGGTCGTTAAATGTGGATTTGTTTATTTTTGTTTTTAAAGAAAAACTTAATGGCTGTTCTTACAGCATTTGTCTTTTTGAAAGGGGCTTTCGTAGCCGAAAACAGATGTTTGGTTTTTATGAAAACTCTGTTTATATGTAGATACTTTTATTCAGGTTTAAAAACCTTGGCTGGAGTAGTAAAGGCCGTAGGTGAAGACTATATCTATTTATTTTTGTTTTAATATTAAAGGATTTTCAGAGCTTAAGGCTAAATTAGCAGTATCTCTCTTTGGTTTAAATTTATGTATATTCTCTTTATTTTAGCTACTTTTATTGTTATTTACTTTTTGATGGTTAGGGTTAAATAGATCATTAAAATTTTTTTGTTTCTTATTTAAATAAATAAGATTTGAAGACCTTTGACAAGGGAATAATTTGATAGTAGCATAATTAATAACACAACAATGAATTCTGGAAATAGGACAAAGAAATGGTATTATTCAAATAAATGTATTTCTTTTTAGTACTTTCTGGAATATACTGCTAGGATTTGATATTATACATTTTGAATTTAATCTGTTATGAAAGAACAAATCTTTTGTAAACCCTAATTCTTCTTAAAGGGTTACAGAGCTAGTATTTTTGTTTCAGTAAACCCTAGTTTACATTTTCTCATAAGTGAGCTAAATGGGTAAATATTTAACCTAGTTTACTGTTTTGCTAAATAAATCTAGATAATTTACTCTTTTTGATATTATCTATTTAATATTACATACTAGGTTTATAAAATGTAATTTTGCTAGTTTTTACTGTGTAATATTACACATAACAGTGTGTATTATTTAGGCTTTTTCTTCTATCTTTATTTAGTTTATTTAAATACTTAAGTAAATCTTACAAATACAAATGAAGTTCTATAAACAATTTACTATAGTACTTCCTTGCAAAAGGTGTGGAAAAATAAAGTTTAGGTATTTTTATTATTATTTATCAATCAATTCAGAAATTTCTCTTCTAATTTGCCCTAATTTAGCTAGTTACTAACTTTCACAGCATATATAATTCTCCTATTTATCCTAACATAAATGAAATGGAAATATACTATATTATTGAAAACTCTTAAACTTTCTAGATACAGTAAATAATTAAAATGACTGAGCTAAGAAAAACCTGGAAGTATAGATAAGGTGACAACACCTTAAGGAAGTTGTTCCTCCCAACCAACTCTTGGAGAAGAGCTGGATTGCAATTCTCAAGATCCCCAAGCTTGTCTCCTGGTCCACCTAGTAGAAGTACTGGGTGAGAGATGTAGTCTAGAAATCCTCTGCAGCTCCTCTGAGTATTCAACAGTAACTCCGTTCTGCTTACAACGGTATGAACTCAAATGAGAATAGCTGCACTAGTTCAAGTCTTTAGCACTTGTCCACTCAAACTTACCTCAGCTAGTCCCCTCCATCGAATTCTCATGTGCACTTCATTCACTCAGAATGATCACAAATCTAGAATGAGCAACCTCAGCTATCTTCAATGGGAAGTTTTATTAGCATGCCTAGGTCTTTTGGGTCAGTTTTTACTTAATGAGCCACTTGCTCCTGTTCCACTTTCTTTGGGAATAATGACCACAAAAATAGGGTAGTTGCCACCTGCGATAGCTAGAATTAGTTTGAGGATGCTGCCACATGTCAATCTTCTCTCAACCCATCCTCCTCCACCAAGTGACCAGTAAAACACTCATTTAACAGCTTCCCTAAACTATTGTCTCATCTTCCATTTATTTATTAATAAAATTTTCTGCAATACATTAAATTATCCTTGACCCCACTTGGTCATTAATTACAAACTTTAACATAAAATATAACATAATGTTCCTCAAAAACATATAATTATTTTACAAATTGGGGCATGTGACATAAGAACTGCATGTTTCATTTGAGGAGATCAAGGGGAGTGAGGCCAGTATGTGTGAGCCCATAGCTAAAAACACCTCCTAATATACAAGCTACATAGAAAACAAATGGAGTCATTTTGTCATGGAGATTCTTCTTCAGTTTTCAAGAAAAATAATAACCAAATTGTTATTTAGTATGCAAAATCATAAAAATTAATTTCAAAGTACATAGAGTATTTACATGGAAGTCATAGTCTAGGTTTGTCCTATCCAAATAGGAAGCAGCCCCCAAACAGACTACGTGCAACCTTTATCAGTTCAAGCCAAGGTCAAGAAATGTGTAAAGGAGTGAAGCACAACTTATGAATGTTTTGACCTCACTAGATTGAAGAGTGGTTGTGTATTCCCTCGAAATATGGGGTGTGGCATGACCTAGCTAAAAAAGTTAAAAATCAAATTCAAACAGGATAAGAAGGCCATGTTTCAAGTCTGGCAACCATGAAGAGGTAACAACTCTGTATGGGCAGCTAAAGGAGGGTATGGCCTTAGCCAAAGGCCAGAAAAAGGAGGTCATAACATCCATGTATCACCCCTTGGAGGTATCACATAGTTCAGGGCCCAGGACTAGAGGGAAAACACAGTCACTGGCCAGTCAAAAAGAGGGCACAAAGGAATCTTAGCAAGCCCAGGAAAAGCCATGTAAAAGTAGCCTACAAATAGGAGTCAAAAGTGATTTCCTATTAATAATATTTTATCTCCTCTCAATTTCACTTATTTCACTACATACATACATTTCTTTTCTTGGAGGTGGAGCTATCTATTTTGTTGTTGTAATTATAACAAAATCGATTTCCAAAATTGTTTTTTATTACAAGGTGCAGATGGTTTTATTTTCTTTGCTTCTCCTAGGGTGGAAATAAAAATGGCAGCGGATGACAATTGCTATTTCTACCAAGGATCTTTTATTTAAGGAAGAAGGATGCCACCATTGGTAACACAATATACACCTTTCCTCGATGTGTTGGATCCCACTCCTACTGCACCAAATCCTCCATTTGGGAAGCTAGGTAACATGTAATTATGACAAACATATGATAAGAAAATATTAGCATTCAATCCTTAATTTTCTATTTATCATTCCAAAGATTAGTATACCATCCAGTTAAAAGTTATGACCTTGAATTCATTAAGTAATTTCTTCAACCATATATCAATGAGGCTAAAGAGTAGAGATGCCACACTTTATAACAACAGCAATAATACTTATGAACCTTGCAAGTATACTCACAAAACAATCCCAAGTATTGTGTGGTTATAACTCATTTTGAATGAGATAATGATGTGTTTATAACCCCCCAAATGATGACTAAAGAAGGATTTTTGTACATGGATCAGATATGTCCCTTTGAGAAAATATATTGAGCTACTCAAGAATATCTCTATTTTTCTGGATTGTACTCAAACACAAAATAAATAAAAAAGGGAAATCATAAAATGGGTCAGTATAATGCAACAAGGTCCAGATAGGAAATAACAAGAACCTATGAATATTGAATTGTACGCATGTTTATCTAGCAGTTGACAGTATGCACAAAAATGTAACTTGAACTTATAAAAAATTTCTAATACCAACAAATTAGTTTACCTGATTAAGCATCCATTTGAATCAAAATTTTGTTTGATGGAAGCAAATATTTCCCTCCTGGACTCATTTGCAAATAGTTCTCCATGTGAATTGGAATTTGGATGGTTGTTAAAGAGGGTTTCAAACCATCCAATTCTATATCTTTGCATGGATAATATTAGAAAAATGTGTACAGGAGTGCAAGAATATTCTTCTTTGTTAACCAAAGTTACAAATATTAGCAAACCATCAAACCTCACTAATGTACTCTACAAAATTAGTAACAAGGATGATTAAAGGGATTTAGGGAACATGTCTCACTGCTATTCTAGTACCTATTATAAGAGCTTGGTTGAGCGTAATGGAGAAGAAAAATATGAGTATCTGGTTGTTGGAATTGCATATGATTTGTCTTGTTCTCCAAAGAGGAGCCGTGTATTGATTTCCCAACAACTATCCTCTGATAAAAACCAAGAAAGCACATGAAAATTCCACTAAGCCCAAGCAGCAAAAGTGTCAACAAAATCCATATCAACGATGCATATTTTTGCACATATTTTTCTTGCACATAATAATTTAATTTGTCATGAAATAGTTCACTGCACATACAATTCAATTTTTCATGAAATAGTTCACTGCACATACAATCTAATTTGTCATGAAAAAGTTCTAAACTCTTCTCCAAGTGTAGAGGTATGGAGGGAGGGGGGATTGAAAACATTCACAATAGATTTAGAGTCTAGACATGTAAGTAAGGATTCCATACTCCTATCTATGCGGCTGAAAATATGGAAATCCTCCTCTAGATCTGTGTTCAATGAAGGAACAATTGAATCCAACTTGTCACCTATAAATTAAGAATCCTGTAGGGTCCATGTTTTCCTAAAACAGTTCTCTCTCAAGTCTCTTTGTATGTGTGTTAAAGAGATAAAAAAAATTATAACCATCTGTGTATATTCAATAATATCAATCCTCACAAAGTCGACCTTAGGAAAGAAAATGCCTATCGGCATAAAAATGGTTGACTTGGTTGAATAAGAATCATGAATGATCAAGGAATGGAATATGTTTGACTTTGAAACTGAATGATGAATCTCATTTAAAAAAGACTATGAATCATTGATTTACCATTGATTTCCATAAATTTTAGTTATGTTTTATATGTATACCTCTAACATACCCGTTCCCTATTTCAAAGATTGTCATACTTGTACCCATATCTTTGGAAACCTATAATTTTTCCTTATAAAATGTTTCCTTAAAAAATTAATGAATCAAGTGAAGTAAAAGGATGTAACACCAGGGTGCTTTCCTACAAAACTTATAAGCCTTTGCAGGCATGGGTTCAAGTTCAGACTATTATTGGGTGACAACAATCACAATGTATAGGGATAATAATAAAAATCAAAATTTAAAATAAATAAAAGATGATAAGGACAATATAATGCCTAGTGAAGCAATAGAAAGAGCGGTAATTTGTTCAATCCTAATCTAGGGTTGCAGGGTGAAGGATTTAGGGTATATGGATTTGGGGGTTTAGGGTTTTGTGGCTTAGGGCATATGGTTTAGGGTTTAAGGCACGAATTTAGTTCCCTTAAAGAGAGAATTCGTTCTTGTATGCGAGAAAATGACAACACTCCTCATACGGCCCCTAAAAGTACAGAGAAACCTCCAACCACTTCAGGTATCTAACGAGGTCCCCTTTGTAGAACCGGGCCTCATCTTTGCAATCACACATAACCACCCAAACACATCCCTTGGCGATGTAGACGAGTTGATCAACATGTCATTCCCATTTGAGCATGCATTTCCCGCTCTCCCATCTCGACCATATATTTATTCCCAGTTATTCCATCCATTTTTATGCTATGTTTCTCTCTGGATAGATGTTGTAAATCGCTTCCACTGGATTTTTTATTCTGGCAGTTACCATTGTGGGGATTTTTGTGGATCCAAACTAGAGAGGAAGAGGGACAATTTGGTGAGTTCAGACCATCGTTGGTGCAGTGCTAAAACATAGAACAGTCGCCATGACTAAGATGCATTATCCCAAGTCGATCCTCATGGTATGAAAATAATTATTCATCATACTCATAATAATAAGGTCATTGTTTCATGAGAAATCCATGTATAAGAAAACTACAAATAGGATTCCAAAGTGATTGCCTACCAATTATCTTTTATCTCCTCTGAATTTCACGTACTCCACTACATACATATTTTTTTTTTTTGGAGGTGGAGCTATCTATTTTGTTGTTTTAATTATAGCGAAATTGATTGCCAAAATCGTTTTTATTATTATTACAAGGTGCAGATGGTTTGCTTTTCTTTGATTCTCCTAGGGTGGAAATAAAAACGGCAGCGGATGACAATTGTTATTTCTATCAAGGCGATTTTATTTGAGAAGCAGGATACCACCATTGGTAACACAGTATCCACCTGTCCTCAATGTGTTGGATCCCACTCCTAATGCACCAATCCTCCATTTGTGATTCTAGGTAACAGGTACTTATGGAAAAGATATGACAAGAAAATATTAACATTCAATCCTTAATTTCCTATTTATCATTCCAAAGATTAGTATACCATCTAGTTAAAAGTTATGACCTTGAATTCATCAAGTAATTTCTTCAACTGTATATCAATGAGGCTGAAGAGTAGAGAAACCACACTTTATAACAGTAGTAATAAGACTCGTGAACCTTGCAAGTATACTCACACAACAGTCCCAATTATTGTGGGGCTAAGAATTAGTTTGAATGAGGTGGTAATGAGTTT
The DNA here is from genome assembly GCA_001517045.1 of Pseudotsuga menziesii. Classification (NCBI taxonomy): domain Eukaryota; kingdom Viridiplantae; phylum Streptophyta; class Pinopsida; order Pinales; family Pinaceae; genus Pseudotsuga; species Pseudotsuga menziesii. Next base: position 571,906 of record LPNX010013317.1, on the reverse strand, counting down.
ATAACCCCCGCAAATGATGACTAAAGAAGGAATCTTATACATAGATCATATCTTCCCCTTTAATAAAATACATTGAGCTACAGTAATGATATTGGGCAGCATAAAAGACACCAATCAGATTTGGCCTTAAATAGTAAAGTGAGTAAGGACAAAAGCAATCCTTGTTAGTTCCCATGCTTCCTTTGTTAGAATTTATGTATGTTATTATAATCATTCCTAGAGGTTCTACATCACACTGAATGTCTACCTCAGGATTTAAACTGGTTTTAAAAGTCAAGCCCAATGACTTACCATAACATTGAATGTCTACCTCAAGGTTTAAACTAGTTGTAAAAATCAAGCCAAATGACTTACCATCACACTGAATGTTTACCTCAGGGTTTAAACTGGTTTTTAAAAACAATCCCAATGACTTCAACATATAATAGTCTTAAGGTACAACACCAATTATATTTTTTTAGGTGTTAAATAAAGTATATTGTGGAGCTTCAATTTACTTGTAACAAAATTTTCCATTGACTTAATTCCAAAGTGGCTAGTTCCAATTTAGACAACCTTTATTAGTGAAATCTCAACTACCAACCGAAGCAAGCAGCGTAACTTTATGAAGAAATCATCCATAAGGTCATTAGCATATTCTCTAACATTTTTGTCCCTGTTCTAGCTTCTCTATTTTTCTTCTTCGAAAAAAGGCTCGCATTTTCCTTCTCAAGTAGGTCTCTTTGGCTTGATCTCCAACCTTCCAGCAATAACTCCACAAGTTCGTTTGGGCATTTTTGGTTTGCGACATCATCATATCTAGGCAATTGTATCACACCAGAGTTGTTCCCTCGTGTCCCTTATGTAGGCATTTCTTGTTTTTCGGCATGTATAATGTTAATGCAAGGGATGCGAACTTGCCAAAGTTGTGAAAGGACCATAGCTTCTTCGAATACGTAGGAAGTCATCGAAAATTTTTAACTTCAAATTTTATCAAGACAATAGTTACATCCTATAAAATTGTGCAACGTTTGTTGATCTTGTTGGGATAGGGAGGATAATCGACGATGGCTATTGACATCAACTATTTCCATATGTGTTAGGAGTTGTCCCTTGGTTGAAATGTAGTATAAATATCATGGTGAGGAATATAAGAGAAGATATCCTATCCACAAGAGGAAGAACATGGGAGGCAGGATGGGAAAGATAGCGATTTGATATTTGACAGTGGATTCATTGCTGGTTTGAATTGTTATATGTTTAGTTTCAAGTTGAGAGTTTAATTGTGAAAACTGTTCATAATTGTTGTTGCCAACAGATTTTTCTCTAGCAAGTAAAGCTGGAACAACTCATTCAACATGGAAAACAAATACAAGCATCCCTTTGCATGGATTCAAGTGGAACAATTCTCAATTTTTATTTTTCGCCTGTTTCGACGAACGTCATAAATTATTGGAGTTAAAGAGAAATTTTGAATTCATAAAATTGATGTGCAACATGACATGTATGGGTGGTGATATGAGGTAATTTACCATGCCTTAATAGCTAATATAGTTAAAACTTGACAAGGTGTATGGATTGCCTTTTTTGTCGCCTCCACGTTTCTGAACTCAACAAATTTCACAAAAGGCATGACAGGCTCATTCACCCTCTAACAACCATAACTTCTAGGAATTTTGTCTTTCTAAGCTATGAGTTTGAATCTACATTTTTCTAGCACTTTGGATCTATACATTCTTTGGCAAGTTTTCACAAGAAATCCTACCACTTCAACCCTCATCAGAAGGTTTTCTAACTGCCAACATTTTTCTATTATGGCACTGTCTCAATACTTCGTTTGGACTTTCTATGGATATAACTCTCTATCATGTACCTTTGAACATTACTACCAAGGTCATTTGACATTTAAACCTCCTAATTCACCCTCACATGTTGCTCATGCTATGTAAATGATCTATTGCACATTTTTTTAACTATCTCTAACTTTGTTTGGTGTGATCAATGTAGCATATTTGGTCCTGAGACAACAATTTTGCATTGGAATTTAACAAATGTAAGAATTGCGAACCCTTTATCCTAAAGAAGGATAGTATTTATAGAACAAGATATAAGAGACATAGCTAAAATATCATACCATGCCTAACCAACAAAACTATATACAAAAACAACTGAAAAATCAAATCTTGACAAACACAGACATGCTAAACTTAATTCTTGATAGGTAGTCTGAATGGATTACCTTGTAAAGTATTGGATTTTGTTTCCTCCCGTTTGCCTTCACCTTGCAAGGACATGAATAAATAAATCCAAACACTTTCTTAATGCAAGATGAGTAAATGTAGGAGAGGATTGCAATAATTGGGTGGGAGTAACCTGAGATGGCAATAAGGAGTGGATCTTAGCTATGCTCATTTTACGAGTGTTGGATTATAACTACACATTCCTTTGGCTCTAGGAAAGGGTTACATAGTTAAAAATCAAGTAGTTAAAAATCAAGTGTATTATATAAGGGCTAGTTCTCTTCAATCTATCCAATTTTATTCAGCTCATAGAATAGATACCCAGACCTTTATTTTGGAGCCTAAAAACCTTGCAATTGTTGATACTGATGTACACATGCCCCTTTGATAGTTAAGCCAAAAAATAACTGTCTTTGTTATGTCTTTTTTGTATATAGAGTATTCTTTAAGTAGATTGCAATCTTTAAATTTGTTCATTATTTTTTTAGAGTTTGGAAATTCGTAGATTTCAGTGACCTGGATCAATATACCAAATTGCAATTTATTTGATTTTTCTATCTTGATTCTTGAATGCAATATATACTCTAGGGATCAATATTGAGACATTGAATTGTTAGTGGAAGAGGAGTAGGAAGAACTCCTTTGGATGAAAAAACAAGACTAAAGATAGGGTAGCTCATATTCATCAAGAAGGGGAAGGTAAGCTTAGCGATGGAACATTAGATATTCCAATGTCATTCTCACAATAGACTTCTATGGATATAAATTTGGTATATATCCTTTGACAAACGTATCTAATCTTTCTAATTACATTGTGAAATACAAAGATTTAGTGGCTACATAAACACACAAGGTTTCATTGAAATCAGATGTATATATTGCTTTCCAGTTCTACTTCTGGAAATGTGATTCATTAAGAAAACTATAATATTTCCTCAAGGATCTGAAAGTATATCGTTATGCTCTTCTTGAAAATAAGTATTTCTCATTACTTTGTAACATGGAGAATTCGAATGTAAGCAGTTAGGATTGAAAATAAAATGAAACAATAAGACAGTACCAACTTGAGCCAGAGCATAGGGCAATGCATAGTACATCCCTCCAGCCCTTTCTCTATAGAACACAGTTCTCTCTACTACAACCATAGGTTGTACAATTGAACAATTATTAACTCCCAAGAATATAATGTGCTAAAAAAATCCCTTTCAACAGTAAAAATACCATTGTTGTTGTCCGTGATATGCAGTCAACCTATTTCTTAGTATCTGAGAAGATCGGGAGTCCATAACATATAGAGTATAAGAATCAAACATTTTTGTGGTTCATCAATCCAAAAAACTTAATGTTTTGGACAGTAATCCGTCTTACAGAGTTCAATCTCAAGTACATCTTTGTGCCAACCTTCCAAAAGATTGTTCCCAGCACTAGAGCACACGCAAATGCGATTGTGTATCAAACAATGTTATAATCAGGACTCCGCTAGTAAGTCAACCATTGCTTCCACACGTAGGAACTGAGCTGTCCAAAGAATGATTGTGGGTACTAGGTTGCAAAATAAAGATCCTTCATTCATGGAGGTGGAATTCTAAGCTCTTTCACCAATTCTTTGTTCTTCCTTTATAGCAAAGAAACAAATGAAATATTAGAATGTGAGTTTGAAGCTGATATCTTTGTGTCTTGTAAAATTTTTGTAATGCTAAACATTGTAAACATAAGGATTATGGTGGAAAAATATTGATAACTTTAATTCTTAATTATTGAGGGAAGAGTTCGTGTAATTCTCTATGAATTCTATCCCCAAACCATGTTTAGCACCAATAGAGATAACTTCTAGCATCCATGTAGCTCGGTTGTATTTATCTTTGATCTTTGGTACTCCTGGAATGGCCTGCAGTTTTTCATGATGAAAAAAAAATAACTCACATTTAGGGATTAAATTAGCAGTGCTAGGTACCAAACTCTTCATTTTCTAATGACTACAAAAATCTGCAAATCGTTAGCTCAAAGTATTTGACAACCTTGTGAGAATTCTGGCCCAGTGGCCTGACGAAAATGGCTCTCCCTCCTCTTTTCATTTGAAGGAGCTGAAGCCATGATTGTAAACCAGAAATCAACACCAAACTTTGAAAGAAACTGTATGATTTGACTTATAATATAAACCTTAGTTTACCTCGTCAAAATCTTGAAAGATGTCAATTCTAGGAAGATGAATCGTACAAACAATAATCCCTCCAATATCTACCGTATTACGAACAGTTCGCATCACAATCGCAGCTGCTCTAGCAGTCGACTCATCTATGAAAATTATAGATGGATTTGCAACAAGCTCCACAGGTATTGTTAACCTTTTCCTTTGTTTAGCAGGGATAATTTTAGGGGCGAATTTTAGCCCAGTGGGATATTTTTCCATGTTTTTCTCCCAAAAAGGATTCACCATTCTGCATTTTTGAAGCCCTGTTTCACCCAATTTTGATGGGGTAAAATTGTTTCACCCTAAAAATCGCCGAATTATTATATAAACGATATAAAATCCTTGGAAATTAAAATATTTTTTGAAAAATATCGCCAATCATTTTATAGTTGGCGTTTTAAGAATTGGTAATATTCACCAACATTTATACACTTTTAAATAAGTATGGTTCCTTAAAATCATCGAAAATCCAGTCACACTAGGAAAACCTACTAGTGCATCACTTAAATTATCTAATTCCACAAGTTCCATGAACTCATCAGCAAAGGCTTGCAGATTGGAATATTTGCAAGTTAGTAGCATGAAAAGTTGGCATCTTATCAAAAGAAAACACTACTGGATGGTAGACCAGAGAAAATGATAGCTGTAGACTTACGATTTTGGTTTATTTGTCAACATCCTTTGGAAGACAAAGAAATGTTGAATATAACAAGGAATCCCACACAATTACTTGTGGAGAATGTATATCATTCTATTCACAGTAACCGGAAATTTGAGTAAAGGTTTCTTTCTTTTCCGAAAATCTAGAGATTTAGATATCACCATCAATGTATCCTCAGTCTTTCTTCTAGCTAATACGTCCATTAGAGTTGTCTTCCCAGCACCACTGACCCCGATCAATGATGTAAGAACACCAAGTCTGAATGCCCCTGTAACATATTGGAGCAATTGAAGTATATCTTCAGCGAATTGTTCCCTCAATTCCTGTAGACAAATTCAGAACTTGTCAGCCAAACCCTTCAAGTAAAAGAAGGCACAAAAACATGCAATTGCTGAGTCACATAATAGAGCAGTCTTGCGGATAAAATTCCATACAAGGGGCATGTCAATGAAGTAATTGACATCTTCAAATGACATGGCTAGTTGTTTAAATGCAAGAATCATTCCTCATTTTGCAGGAACTCCTATTTCCAACTCATTATTGCTTTCCAAACTAATTGATTGGATGTTCATTCTTCTGAGCTGCATGTCAACTGTACAGCCAATACTATGAAAGAATTTGTTATAAAATTTAAAATGATGGAGTTCATCTACCATCTACTCCCCTTAATATATTCAAGGAACTTTGAACCACTCTAAGTTAATAGTTGTCTTATGGGTATTATTGTCATCGAAAGAATACCCTCCTCTCGATCTAGATGGATTCCTATTATGCCCTTGTTGTGTACAATATTGACCAATTTTGTCAACTAATACCCATTTTTTTAATTGATAGCAGACATGGAATAAAAGAAATCAAATATCAGTTCTCTACAAAACATTATCAATTGATCCCCAAAACATACCAATTTCAGAATCGATAACAAAAAAAACAAAAACAAAAAAAGAAAGGGAAAATAAAATACCAAATATCAATTGAGTGACACACTGCTTGAATGTTTGATGTGAGTAGCCAAAGATAACCCTAGCGAGATCCGATTTCTTCAGGGCTCTGAAATTTCCAATACCACCCCATGGAGAATATGGAGTTGCCACTCCTTTTTCATTATTATCATTGAAAGTGAAATTCAGTGTTCTTCTTCCAGCTCCCATATTCTTCCTTGATCCACAATGCAAGAGCTCTGCTTCAAGAGGGGGTATAGGTTGATCCCAAATCTATAAATACATTCCGTTCATCTCTATATAGATTGAGGTTTCCCAAGATCTATGAAAAAACAAACCCCAACTTATTCATATTTGAAAGATGAACAAAATGAGAATAGAAAATTAGCTGTGAAATAACTCACGATTTAGATATTAAAGAGCCATCGTAAAAATAACATTGAAGAGTACTAAAAATACCAACAAGGTGCCTGCTCCTAGATAATACTAATATTCTTGTGCAAAGATGCCACGACTCTTTAGCGCAAAAACACCCAAGTTTGTAGTATTATCTGTACCCTAAAGGCCAACACAGTTCCATGTCAGAAATTAATTAGATGAATAGAATTGAAAAATCCTCCATAGTTCAAATACTTCCTCAAGGAATCTCATTTCAATCCTCAGACGTCTGCTCCTTCAGAAAATCATGGGATTTACGAAGAATAACAAACATGTTGTGGTAATGTAAGGGATCTGATAATACATGCTGGCCTTTTGGCAATTTTCCACACCAATTATTGACATAGTAAGCCTCCTCCTCTCACTACTCTCCTCCATCCACCGCACACCCGTCCTCCCCATACACCTGACAGCCTGGTTCTCACTAGAAAGTCAAGTCGCCTCCCTTATTTATGGCCTACACAAAATTTTTTAGATCATCACTGATATTTTCACGGCTCCAGATTCGATCCAAGATGCTCATTTCGCAGGCTTTGCATTGCAATGGAAGGAAACCTCCATAACAATGAAACCATGTTAAAAACCTGACCTAAACATGGAATTTCTTATTGGCAAGGTGTGTGGTAGTTTTTTATTCGGTAGAGGGATGACGATGCTACAGTGTTCTAAAACCCCACTTTTGAGAGAAAAATGCTTTACGACGTAAATATATTGTTGTGTACATATGATAGTCAAAAAGTTATATGTGTCTTGTTAGCATTTGTGAGAAATCTATATAAATGTTGTTTTACATTAAGTTACCATTTCACTTTACTAATTGTGAATTATAATAATATTTATTAATATTTGTTATTTATTAATGCTTGTAATATTATTCGTTATTTTTTTGAGGTCATTTTTTATTTATTAGTTTGTTTCAACTTTATTTCTCTAAATTGTGTATTTAGTTCATGAGGAAATGACAAATGTGGAGCAAACTATGGGTAGCGTCGATATTGAGACCATGATTGGTGAGTAAATAATTTTTGATATGTTTATAATTTACTTTATAATATAAACTTATATATATATATATATATTTGATTTGAAAGTTCACAATTAGACAAAATTGATATTTATTTTTATGCAGGGTCAACATCCAACAGACAACATCCTACCACACTTACCAATTCACAGAGATTAATTAGAAGATGCAACAATATCATCATTGACGATACATTTTTTGGATAATATGGATTCAAGTAAAATTGAAGAAATGGGACCTATGATTCTTGATCATACATCTCGTTATAGAGAAAAAAAGATAGTCAAAGAATATTTTGAAGGTATTTCTGTCATAGAACAAGCTCAATTTTTATATAAATTGTTAAAGCGGAAATGTCTAAGAAACACAATGATATTATTGGGCATTCAAAATTTCAAAGAGGCTAAATTAAATGAGATTGTATCACAAAATATGACATCGGTCCTTGCATCACTTGCAAAAAAATATCTCATAATTACATGGTTGCTTGTAAAGATATTCTAACAGAGGTCGTGGAAAAAAAACTATAACTAGTCGTTTGTTGTCTATGAGTGCAAGAACATTAAAAACCTCAAGAAAACGTTTATGGAAGCATAAAAAATTTAGGGTTCAATTAGATGAGGATGATGAAGTTCCATGTTGAGGTAATGTTAGGGTGTTATTTGTAGGCAACCTTATCAAGATAGACTTCTAGATAATGTGAGGGACGGGGTGAAAGAGTATTGAAAGTTAAAATCTTGTGTCTTACCAAATTAAAAGGATTTTGTGTGACGTCGTATATCGAAAGGAAACTATGAAACTCATGTCAAACACATAACAAAGATCACTCAAGTGGAAATGTTCAAAATTTTTATGGAGAGTAATGTTGATGTGAAGATTGCCCTTAGCAAATTTGTGAATCTTAAGCCATGGTATGTTAGGAACATTGTTGTTCATGACACATGTTGTTGTCGATACCATGTAGAATTTGAATTAGATTATGAGACATCTAAATTTTTGCATGTAGTGTTGGACAAATATCCCCCCTCCTACGGGTGTTCATGAATTTGTATCTAAAATATTATGTGCACAAGAGATGATCAATTATTCTATAAGAAACAATGCGTCAGAGGTAAAAAATGTGAGGAATGTTTTGATTTGGCCCTTTTTAGTGCTAACTACCACATTGATGCAAATGATCCTCAATTATCAAATCACGTTGTGAAATGGAAGATATATGATTATGTTGATTATTCTCCTGTTACATATTCAACAGAAACATCATGAAAGCTTAATTTAGTTGAAAGTGATATCTCTTTTACAGATTTTATGAATTTGTTCAGGAATCAAAGATATAAATATATCAAGCACTCTCACTCATCACGATGGCAGGAATTACAGTTCAAGCAATCACGAGATGTATTTCGAAAAGGAATCATATTATCCATTGTAAATTTTGCTGAAAAATTACACTTTCACTCCGCAAAAGGAGATACATAGTGAGTATTGTCATTCAGATCCTGTATCTATACTTGTTCATATTATGTATAGACATACAGAGCTTGATGTCGATGGTTTTATAGTAATGACAATAATCGTGAAATGATTAAGGAGTATCATTTCTACATCACTGATGATCGTACACATGATACATGTTTTGTCCAGCATTGTTTTGGTATGCTTTATAAAAAATTATCAAGATGAAGGGTCACTTTTAAAGAACATTGGGTGTGGTCATATGGTTGTGTTGTTCAGTTTAAATCAACACGATCATTCTTATGGTTGTCTCGCCTTCATAGAAACATGGATGTTCACCACACATGGAGATTTTTGAAATGGGACATGGAAAAGGAGAACATGATGGTTTTGGGGCCTGCGTCAAACATGCACTTACGAGATATCAAATGAATCAATCTGCTTCTCACCTTGCAAATTGAAACAATGTTGTTTATTGGTGCAAACAAAATTTGAGCCATGAATTCAATGAAAAGATGGGTAATGTGAGAAGATTTTTCTAGAATATTTCAATGGGCGATGTTGACAGATCAATGCCACATAATTGTACTACAATCCTAAAAACAAGAGGCTTACACTCCATTAGGAGTAAGAAAATGACAAATATATCGCAATCAAGAAACAAAAGTACTCTTTCTTTTTTCTTACATGTATTGATGATGTAGAGTCTTTGGATGAGTGTTAAAACCAGATTAACAAATTTTTGAAACCATGGAGACACCAAGAATTGACACCATTGCCCTCATTTGGAAATATCAGCAATGTAGAGCGCAACTACGAAGTGCTTGTGAATGACAAAGATTATGATCGTGTTTTTGATTTGGCTAGAGAAGGTTATGTATTTGCTTCCATTGCATTGATAGATAATCTAGAAAAAGTGCATTATTATTTATTGAGATGCACTAGGTGAAAAAGCACATTGATGCAAGAATTTAAAGACCCTTCAAATTATATGTATGATGTGGATTCAATGGTTTTAATGGGGCATTTCTTTGCAGAAGTAAGGAAATTTAAAGACCATATTATTTTTCAAGACTACGAGTCAGATGTTATATTTCCTCAATACAGTCATTTGGTCATAGCATCCTGTTTGCAGTTGAAGGGAGTGAAGAGTAGGAAAAATTCCAAGCATTGACAATGGAAATTGTCGATAGAAGATCATAATTCCATTCTTGATAATATGGCACTAGAACATTTCATATGAATATAAAACACATCAAGCTTGATGAATTTTTTTTCCTTGATTGTAGAGCGGGTGGGTGGGAGAGGCCAAATGAGCTTCCACCTTCATGTGGTTGGCCTCGTCAGTAGAGAATATATATATATATAATTCTCGAAACTAAGAGAATCTATTTCTAACAATAATAACTTAAATATATTATGGGTTTTGTTAAAGCTAGATTCATATATGTTCTTGATGCTTCAGATGTTTTAATGGATTTGTATAAATATCAAGTTTGAACATTACTGAACACCATTTTTATTTCTAGTGTTACATATAATTCTAACATAAGTAGGCACAATATCATGATTTTGTATTACTAATAAAGATAATTAATGAAGATATAGTTCAACCTCAAGTTATCTCAAAGTTGAATTGAAATTCAACTACCACTAAACTTAAATGTGAAATTCTATAGTTTCTTTCAATTACCAAATTCATTTAGGTATAAAACATTTAATTCTTTATCAAATATTTATTTTAAGTTAAAAAATCAATTATATTATATCCAACATTTTCCTATGTTTTTATTTATAATTATTTTATGAAATTTTGGGTTGCTACACTTAGTAACATTTTTCTCATTCTTAACGAAAATATAGATGCAAACACTTAAAGCAAAGGAGTATAATATATTGAAACATTATTTTCAACTTTATGTGAAGACAACCTTTTGTAATGTAGAAACGAAGGGCATATACATGTAATGATCTAAGTTGGATTGAGAACAAAATGAAAGAACACGAAATATTATAGAGAGATCGAGATATAGTTTAAATGTAAAGAATTTTATTTAAAATCAATTTCTATTAACGAATTAATGGTGTAAAACACTTAAATGCATAACACAATAAAATGAGCTAGGGTGATGGGAGTTATCTTTGGGAAGAAATGTGATGGTCACACAAGTCATTTGTTAAAAGTATGAATAAAAAGAGGTTTAAAAATCATTTATAATAATTCCAAAACCTTAAGTGATAAAAAAATCTAATAGGAAAGAACCATAACACTACCATGAAGTTAGAGCTAAGAAAGAATATCTAGGTGGATGAATATGACTTGTCATAGAGAATGGGATCCCCTAAAAACTGTAGTAGATTCGTCATTGAATCCTTTATCCATGGCATATTGTTTTGATTTTTCAATTTGAAACCATAATTTAATTTAATTTTTCTAAAACTTATTAAAAAAAAAATTTCAATAGTAAAGGGAAATAGAGAAAAATATATAAAAAATTTACTAAACAAAAAACGTTTGTGTGTGTAGGGGGTGGGGGAATACTTGTGGATGTTTACTCTTGAAAAGGGTGAAAACAATTTTCTAGGACACTACTCTAGAGTTTATTTATATTTATCACACTCCTCTAGAACTTATCATTTTCTAGTGCACTCCTCCCTCTCTCCTTCTCATATGACTCTTTCTCCTCAAATACTATTCAATATGTCGTTTCTCATTTTGTCAAATTGTCTATATAAAACTTCTATATTACCTCTCATAATGTATTTCTCTTCTCTTATGTCTCCATCCTCTCCTCAAATATTATATAATATGTCTTCTCTCCTTTTCTCAAATTGTCTATATAGAACTCCAAGATTACCTCTCATAATGCATTTCTCTTCTCTTATCTCTCCATCCTATCTTTATTCAATTCCTCTAGATCCATTTTTTACTCTTTTTGTTAAATTCCCCATCCCTTCTTCTCTTACCCCATTGGTCACATGGGGATTACACCTCCATTGCATCTGGTGTCATTTTCATTAATCCCTTTTTCTACAAATATAATTTTTATATACAATAATATCAATTTTAGCAACCTCCCGCTTAGACCTTCCTCAAAATTACTTAAGTTGTATGTGCTGAAAGTGCTGATATATTCAATAGAAAAATCCATTACCATAAATTTATTTTACTCATTAAAACCAATAGTCTAGTACTCTTTTCAATAGTTCTTGATTATAGATGATCAACTCTTAGTATTGATCGGCCTATTCTTCCACCATGCTAGATATACATTAAAATTATACATTTCCTTAATTGAAAATTTGATTTCCCTTTCTTTATATTTATCATCTCAAGGGTTTCCATGACATAAATTATTATTTCCTTATTGATAATTGTGTTCTATTGTAGGAATGGAACCAATTATTGGCTCTAAAAATAAACCATAGTTTAGCTAGTAAACCAATAATAACCAACCAACAATGGCATTTTCAATATCTAAACGGGGATAAGGTCTCACCCAAGAATGATAATAATTACAAAGACATGTTTACTTATATATCATGAAAATAAAATATAATCATAAACCATGCACACCGTTAAGATTAAATCACAAACAAGATTCATCCATGTATATCACAAATTGTTTACAATGGAAACCTTGTCATAGTCATAAGATTGGCTCATGCAATCTCCTTATATTATGTGCAATAAAGAAGAGATTCAAACCCTAACTCTAATTTATTTGATCATGCTCATACATGCCAACCATAAACTCTAATTACATTTCTATATATAAGTTTCAAAGAGACACTAAACTTAGTTTTGAATAATTACAACTATTTATAATATGGACACATGACTTAGCATGATACATTTTGATGCATTGTTTATCTTTGCATGTTGGTATTTTTGGTGCACTGAAAAAATAACTCATGCACATACTCAATACTTTGAAAATAGGGTGATGAAAACCAACAACATTATGTTTCATGAATAATAATGGTGATAAAATACAACAATTTTAGCTTCACAAATGCGTCAAGGGTGATCTTATCATCGATATTTCTGTCATGAATATTCTAAAACAATCCCACTAACTTGGCATGAGTTTCATACTCATATCCTCATATATGAAAGTGCACCATAACCTTTTCATTCAATGAAACATGAGCATGAAGATGGAAAAACACCTTTCAACTTATCCCTCATAGTATATGGAGGTCTATCTTCATAAGGTTGCTTAAAAAATTAACCCAACAACAAAGTTCATCATCTTCATCTAATTGAACCATGAATATTTTATGCTTACACAATATATTCACCAAGAACACACTCATTGACATTAAATGATTGTAACATTTGCCTTGTTTATTATTTGTATACCTTGAAAATGAGTTTTGATCATATCATTTACATTTCTGTATTGTCTTAAATTTTATTTGCAACCATTTCTCAAATAAAATTGTTATGAAAATGTGTATTACTGCAACTACGAATAAAGTTATATAAAAGGTTGAATTGAATTAGTGACTTATGTTTTTAACTTGTACAATAATAGAGTGTAAAAATCCTCTTATTATACATACAATAAAAACATTACTTTATTATTTTTCTACAACAATTGGAAAGATTTTTTTAACAAATTATTTAGAATTTAAAGGACTGGTTCAAAATTATTCATGAATTATATCAAAACCGTACCAAAAAAATACATCTAAAATCATCATGATACAAATAAAAATGTTTTAATTATGATAATTTATCATTTTTCTATTAAAAATGGATCAAATTGACAAATACATATTACCATGAATGTAACTGAAGAATCAACAAATGAATAATTACATATATTATCTAGTGCAGCTGTCATTCTGGATACCGTAGTGAAACCGTCATTCTGGATAATAACCGCAGTGCAGACGTCATTCTGGATACCGTAGTGAAACCTTCATTCTGGATAATAACCGCAGTGCAGACGTCATTCTGGATAATAACCATAGTGTAGTCGTCATTCTGGATAATAACCGTTGAACTCAAGGATTTCCATCATCACAAGCCTTTAATTTAGAGGGAATGGGCATATAGAGGCCTCTAGAAAGCTGCATAAAGATGATCATCAGTAATTGTACATGTTACCAAAAAAGTTTAAAAATAGATTACATGTAGATAAACAAAAATAATAGCTCACAGTTCATCAACATTTGGATGGAAATTTTTTTTCTCAAATCCAATAGATGGATATTTGTAAGGGTAAGCATATGGTAACTCAATCGAGATCTTCCAAATACCACATTCATAAGGGAATAAAATTTTACACACAGTAGACATGTTATGTCATATCATAACTTGAAATAGACTTTCAAAACCAAATAAGAATCTAACAATAATGGGGTTGTTAAAAATATTATCTATTGTGAAAAAATAAAGAACAAATTTGAGTGAGATTATGCTGAACATGGTTCAAGTATTTGGTCCAATCTGCAAGCTAATTCTGATCAGAGAATCCTTACCTCTTCAACTTACTTTTATTGTTCTATAGAAAGAAAAAAATAACGAAATTATGTTAATGTCCATGAATGACCAAAGTATTGGAATACAAAAGAACTAGTATAGAAAGAACATGGCACTAAAAATTTGCTAAACACTAAGACAGTAAAATGATGTGAACAAAGTAAACACTGCATAAATAACAAGAGAATCCTAAACCCAAAAATTGGCAAACCCAAACTATTGAAATGATTGAAAGGAATAAAAACATCTTAAAAAGAGAAAACAACTAGAAAGAAAACACAAAAAAGTTCAATTTCATCATCTCAATCACTAGTTTTTGCTGAAATAATCAACAATCAGCAATAAATTAGAAATACAAAAAGCAGAAAGGTAGGATTTCAAAGAGAAAAGGATCTGACAAGAAGAAAGACGGGGAACATGAGTCGAGCATAGAAAACGAAGGTATTAATGATGAGAGTTCAAGCTCGCATCTTTTCTAGAAGTGTTTACTGAGAGATGATGAGTCATCTAGAAATAAATCCATGATTGGAAACAATGATTCTATGCATGCAGTAGTAGAGGATGAGAGTCAAAATTATTTTGCCCAATAGTAAGGACAATAAATTTGTTGGAGGCAATCTAGGCTCTCTAGACAGGTCAACAAACAACCATCTTTTACTTGAGCCAATAATGGGCACTAAACATCATATGACCAGATAAGATACTGGTTTGAAAACAATATTTGAATTAGAATCCATTAGTGGCAAGCCTATCCTAGAAATTAAGAAGGCTATATCAAACAAGAAGATGTTGCTCCCTGAGAGGGCCAATTCTACCATGGTTGAAAAAGATGTTTCTCTCACTTATCCAAGAGAGAAATTATCCAGTCAAAATATGACATTGACATATGACTTATTTATTGTTTCTAAACAACATACTAATATGGAATTAGCTTGTACAAATTCAAAAAGGGGTGCAAGGGTTGATGACGAGCACAAGATTACCAAGAACAGTGATTGACTACATAGACAACAATGTTATGGGAAATTCCTAGTGGATGATTCTTTCATGGTCCCAATTAGATCTACAGTGCATGAGCATTTCAATAGAGAATGGACGATTGACATAAATGTGGGCTCTAAGGTTACACCAATTGATAAGGCTAAACAACCTTCCTATAATGTCCCAAAAAAAAAATCTCAAAAGTCTATTATCTGGGATCCTGCTGAATTGTATATGATGCAAGAGAGAAATTATGAAAGAGACTCCCTAAGTCTAGCATGGAATCCTATGACAGATAATGATCGCCTAGTTTTAGTTAAGAATGTGTTGGTCAGATTTTCTGTCCTGAGGCAACAAGGAGAAATAGGCCACACATAGTGCTTAAAACAACCCTTGGTGTGTTTGTGATGACTAAATCTCGTGGGAACAAAGGCCCCATTGCCTTATGAGTTTGCTATCAAAAGAGAGTCTCACAATTTAGTAATAGAAATTCTTAAAATGAAATAAAGATTTCAAAGATGTAATCTAACTAACATGACTAATCTAAGATGAAAATTTCAATAGTTGGAAAACATACAGATTTAATAGCTATTAAAACACACAGGTTTTAACAATAGCCAAATTGTATCTTTCACTATGAAATAAACTAAAACCTAATTTAAAAACCAACTCTAGACCTAATCTATCATGTGCACGGGAGCATGGTGAAATATGAATGCTATTTTCAAATCTGAATTTAAAATAAATGTTGTTAAAATCAAAATGACAATACAAAGTTAATCATTCAAATTTAAAACAACATAAATTTGATAACACAGTCTGCAAAATGACAAACAAATTCATATCATTAAAGCAACTATGTAATCATTTAAATAGATCTCAAAATAAAATAAGCCCGAGGAATACAAAAGGATTTTAGCACATAATTGCAAACTATATATGTACCAAATAAAATATAGATACAACATAAATAAACAAGAGTACATATTGTAGCAGATCTCTGTTATAAAATAATGATCTTGATCACATTCCCACTCCTATTCTTCTATTACATCCAACCTCGAACCAAATAGAAAGAAGTCTTACAAAATTCAGAAAAAAACAATTCCTCCAAACTTTACAAAACTTTCCCCTATGGAAACGTCTCATATTCCTTTTGCAAACAAAAACATTATAATAGAAAACTGAACAAAGAAAAACACAGTTCCTCTCTTCTGCCAAGACCTTCCCTCTTGTTACAGATGAACTACTTCAGCTTTATAGGCAATGAGGTACTTCAAATTGCTGAAAATAAATTTGGAGGAAATGCCCTCCATCTTACATGTTGTAAATTTGTTATTCATTCCAACCTCTTCATCAAGAATATCTGTGTGATATCAAGTATGATTGGTGCAAGTTGCAACATCATCCAATTTTTCTTCAACCAATGCAAGCATGATATCCTCACATTCTCTTAATACATCGTTATCTACAAGTCTGTGTCCATTATTGAAAATAAATATCCTCTCCGTAAATCAATGGTGAAACCTTTCTTTTTCGACCCTATAATTTAAACCAATAAAACATTATTAGAAATTTCAATTAAAGTGATTTACTAATAAAAATTTAGGATCCAAAAATTGGAATCAAAACCAAAGTTAAAATGGGCATAAGGTGATAAATTTTGTCTTCATCTAATGCGACCACCATAAAATCAACGAATGTGATGGCCCATTCATTATTTACCTAGAGAGCACCACTAGATAGAGTGGGTTATTAAGAAAATATTTGAGACAATATTGGTGTAAATTGTCTCAACTTAAGACAACAAATAGTTTGTGTATTGTCTTAAGTATTGTGTTTAAGCGGGTGTCTTAAACTACTGTCTTATTGTCTCAACTTAAGACAAAAAATAGTTTGTGTATTGTCTTAAGTATTGTGTTTAAGCAGGTGTCTTAAACTATTGTCTTAAATTATTGTCTTAAACTAGTGTCTTAAACTATTGTCTTAAATTTAAGACAATAGCTTAAGACACCCACTTAAATACAATACTTAAGACAATACACAAACTATTTGTTGTCTTAAGTTGAGACAATTTGCACAAATATTGTCATAATACCCCTCTATGTAATAGTGATAGAATGCAACTATTTATGATGGGAATAGTGGAATAGAACCACCAATCTTCTCCATTATATAATGCAGATGCTCTACCTTTGAGCTAGCACCCTGCAACTTCTTATACAAAAATAATATTTGTATTTTTTAGAGTTTTTTTTTTCAGCAATGAGCACAAAAAGCATTGGGAAATATCTTGTTGAAACAATTCAAGGTATGGACGAGGGAAACAAAGTTTAATTTACTATAAATAAACTAGTGGAATCAATTGTATGTGTATTGGATCACAGTTAAGCATGAAACACACAGGATCTAGGAGCATAGGAAGCACATGTGGTAAGATTAGGCAAGATGGATGACCCATGGTATTCAAAAGTCATGAGAGGTAATTTTGTAGGATCTTTGATGATGACAAGCAACAAAAGAAAAATTCTCAGTATACAGAGAATGCTGAAATGTACCCAACATATGATGTTTCTCAGGAGCTGAGCATTACATGCAATGAGGAGGACTCCTAAATGGATTTTGATGCTTCATCATGTCCCCCAAAACTGCCTTTGCCACTGCTTATGTAGGAAATTGAATTTGAGCTATAAGACTGACACGCTGTTGGATCGTGTTACTTAGCTCCTATGAGAGCTAAAAACTTATCATAAACAAAAATTTTCTTCGTAATATGTATAAATTATAAAACATGGAACCCTGAGAATGCATATTTTTTATGTGGTCATATCAAATTGGTTACTGATCAAATGCCAAGAAATATAGGGCACATGTAGTAGTTCCCTATTCTTCATACTTTACCAAGCAAATCTCAAACTCTACCATATCATTTATACCCTTAACAAGGGAATGTAAATATGACAATGGAATCTATAAGCCCCACCTTAAGACAAGACAATAGTAAATGAATTGAGGGTTTACATTACATAATTTAAAAGCTCAACAATATGTAAGGACCTTCCAAATACATGGTTACATGAAAGTGAAGCAGCTCGATTCAACAAGCCTTGGCTGCAACCAAAACTAGACTGGATTGTAAGTAAAGTATCGAAAACTAATAAATTGGCAGATATTAAGCATAATATTATTTAAAGGAAGAAAACCAAAGAAGGGAATCCATTTATAGGGACAAAAGAATTGGGAAGGAAATAATTTAAACGGGGAACACCTCAAATGGAAAACCTTTGTTAGCATATAAAATGAATAAATTTTTCAATCACACAACAATCTAAATGAGGGAAAAGTTGAAATGTGAATCGGTTATTGGAAATAAAATGGATAAAGACACTGATCATAGGGTGCTTGAGTGGGAAAATTCTAAGATGGGCACCTCTTTATAGGGACAAATAGCTTATAGGCATAGAGTAGTATTTAAGAGGGTTCCTAATTGAAGTTGCTGTGATATGATGAAGATCATCTCTAGCCCATATCGAGGAAAGGAACATATTAATGAAGAAGCCGAATCCACACCCTATGACTATCGTAGATATCATTTGATGTGCCATTTGAAAAAGGTTTTCAACACGATAGCCAGAAATTGTGATAAGATTGAGGTGAGAATGAAGGTTGCCACCTAGTAATCATATCTTTCCTTTATTGCTGGAAAGATGCACGAATATGTCGACGCTACACCTGGATTATCGAAACAGAGTAAAGAATTGAATATAGTAGTTTTGTTTTTTCGTTTTTCAATGATGGGAATGGAAATGGATTTACCTTACACAAAAAAAAAATGCCAATATAACCCGATCACAATTTTTTCCAGCAATTTCTGCAACATAGCTCACCCCCACTCCCAAGAATCCAACCAACAAAGTGGTGCAATATCTGTTGAGACCTTTGCTCAACGTTGCACCTAAATCATATTACAATGGAACAGAGAATTAATTTTTAAAAATCCAATAAGTAGTCTAGGGATACTAGTGAAATCCTCATGTCCAAATTCAATATTTTATGTGATACCTTAATAGTAAGGTTTTAGAGATATAAAAACCTTAAATAAATTATCCCCTTCTTGTGCTCTAGCTAAGTCTGGGCCATTAATATGGGATTATACACTCAACATGATTTAATGTTACATTTATCAGGTACATTCAAAGGAGGATTGGATTTAGCAATTTTTGGTAGGGGTTTTGGGTAAGTGAGTTGCGCAGTGTCGCGGCAGCTACACAAGCTCACGGGACACCGCGCAAGGCTAGGTCAGCATGATGGGTGGAAGAATAATTGATTTTGAATATTTAATGTATTAATTGAACACGTTTTGTGGACATAGGTCATTAGTGGTTAGAATTTAGTTAGAAGTGGACCTTTGATGTAAAGGCACAAGCCTATATATAGAGATAGCTTTGCAATTGATAGATAATGAGGAAGGGAATCATGATTAGTGTGATACAAGTCCAAGTCAATATCTGAGAGTGATCGATGTGTTGCGATCTATCTATGGTCTCAATGAGTATTCTATTTTGAACAATATGCAATTTGTTCGTGTTAGATACTGAATTTTGGGATGTAATCAGTCTCCTTTTGTGGGGAAGAATTATCTGTTTTGGATATGTTGTGTATAATTAATATGACATGACGGTGGTTGCTTGAATGTTGTCTTTTGTTTTCCTATTTTCTCTACTATGATCTCAATGAGAAATGTATTGAATTTGTTTATGATGTTGCTGCAATGAACTGATGATGTGATCTATCCCAATTCTGTTACAATTCTGATGAATGATGACGAAGCTTATTAATGTTGTTTTATGAATGATACTGCTGCGATAACACTACTGCGATAAATGAATGATGTGATATGCTATGAATGTGATAACTGTCTTAGTTCTGTCGAGTGACTTGGGGTAATATAATAGTTATGCTGTCAAATTCATGGACACTATATCTTCCCTTCTTATTGCCGAAAACTTGGTTCCAACAGCTCTGCCTTGAACACCTCGGGCTAGACTTCATCCACTCTGCGGATGTTGTTGGGTAGGGTAAAATTTGTCTGGGCCGGTGCTCAGGGAGATCACGCTAGTTGGGCATCGATAGAGTGAGAACCCTTGTCGATGAGACTTTGTTGGTGGTTTTTTTCCAAAAAATGGTTTCGTTGATGTGATCGAGTTGTGATTGAAAGGAGGATATGTTTTGGCATCTGACTCGACCGAAGATTGAGGAGTGGTTTGGTTTGAAACAACAAGAGTTTCTTGAAATAGAAAATCAGAATACGAAGCCGTCAATGAGAAATTTGTTGGACAGATATATTCATGGCGGTCCTCATGAATGGTTCTTCTGTGAGTTTCATATCATCTTGTATGAGTGGCTAGCTAAGTCTGCTTCTAAGAAGAAAAACTTCCAAGGAGGAGAGCCGACATCTTGGACTCCAAAGTTGATCCAAGAATTGCAAGAAACAGATAATAAGGCATCACGAGCTATCGGGGTGTGGTTCGAAATTATCCTGGAGGGCTACATTACTGAGTTTGCATTTGATGCTAGTAAGTCATTTAACGAATCAGAAAGGGAGTTCTTCAACCGAACACGAGGTAGATTTGCATTGTCTCTGTAGATATCTATTAAACATCTTGTCTAAGAAAAAGGTATTCTTAATATGGACCAATAGTAGTGGAACTTTGGTGTGCAGAGGTTGTAGACACCGCGATGAAAGGGGGGAGACACATGGAAAGGTAAGGGGTAGATAGGAATGAGTTCTGGTGAGGTTGTGAAGGTCGTCAAGGAAACAAGTGGTTATACAAGAGGAGGAGCAAGGTTTCGAGAGAAGAGGCAGAGGATAGGAGAAGGTCCTACTACAATCGAAGTGCGATGCCACGAGGAACAACCACATAGGACAAAGTTACCTTTCAGTGATGATGAGGATGACCAGGCCCAGGGTATGCCTAAAACAATGGTAGAATTGAACCCCAACAGTAACATGTCTACACCTCCACAAACTAGTCCACCACCAAGAAGAAACACGCATTCTATGTCGACTTGCCCAATGTGTCAGAAATAGTCTAGCAGTAGAGTACTATCTGGAGGAAGAAGGCCCAGAATGGTGGGAAATGAAATGAAGGTACCAATATTTCATGGAAACGGCACCGATGATCTAGATCAATATTTTTTCTTGTGCGAGGTGATCTAGACCACTCGACAGACTGTGGATGACGATGTCAAGAAAAGACAGCTGGCAACCACCCTCAGGGGTCGTACACTAGATTGGTAGATGTGATTCATGCTAGTTCCTCAGGGAGGTACAACAAAAACATTGGATGAGATCCGTAAGGGGTTACTTGAAGAATTCAATAAGCCAAAGTCTAAGGCTCAAAACATTATGAGTTGAAAGAAATCAAGCAGTTCCTCAATGAAACAATTTGGGACTTTGATCAACGATTTAAGACGTTGATGGCTCGATCTAGCTTCTAGATGAGTGATGTTCAGCACAAGGAGTGGTTCATCGCTACGCTTGTCCTGCATATCATACATCCGCTAATGTAGCAAAATCTTACGACGCAGAGTGAGGCTTTGGAAATCGTGATGAAATTAGAAGCAACGCTGGTAGGAGAAACCATGGTCAGGATGAACTAGATTCAAGCACAGTTGGCCAATACAATTCTCGAACTGCAAGATATCAAGAAGGATAAGGAAGATCATGAAGAGCTTTGTTGTATCCAGTGTCGTGTGGACAGACACACCAAGGATACGTGTCTGACGTTCTGAAATTATTTTCTTTCATTGAGCTACGCTAGTGTACCGTGGTGCTACATATGTCGGGTCTATGGGCATCAACATGAGAACTCCAACTACATGCAAAAGATGGTTACCAAGATAGAGAGTCTGTACTGTACCTTTTGTCGATCAATAGGACACGACTATAAAAATTGTTGAGCTTATGACTTTCTCCAGGACAAGACATGTGATTCATACTTTGTGAAAGGTGAGGACCCCCAGGTAATGCAAGCACAGCCATAGATGGCACAACCAACAGCGTAGGTGCAGTATACACCGTCACCCCCAATGCAATTTATCTCGTCAAAACCACAGCAGTAGTTCGTAGCGCAACCACAGTTTACGCCATGACCACAATATAATCAGCTAGTTCTCATTCAGCCTCAGCCACAATATGTTCAAGCTACTCACTATGTCTAGAAGCAACCAAACCCTCCGCAACAGTAGTTGGCCTAGCCTTAGTTTCATCAAGGAGGAGTACGAGGAGGATTCAGGGGACGAAGAGGAGGCTTCGGTCATGGAGGAGGAAGGGGTCAAGAATCAATCTAGTGTTATACTTGTGGAGTATTCAGACATTACCAGAGGGAGTGGTCTCATGCACATTGTACATACTTCACAACAAGCGAGCATAATATCGAAATTTTCCCTTTCTTGATTGCAAAATGGCAGGCTAGAAACATTCCTTAGTTGTAGAATGCGCAGACTCAGAACCAACCAATGTTCCAACTGCAGAACCAGCCGATGATGCAGAATCAGATCCTGCCATAGACTCAGAATTAGTTGAAAAACCCACCACTAAATCAGAACCCACCATTGAATCAAGCCCAAAACCTGAATCAAGGATCGACGGTTGCAACAATTCAAGTTGAACCATGAACGAAGGATATCGACGTTGGGGTAATCACTCGCACTTGTATGAAAACTGGAGAAGATGGACTGCATCAGCAAGTTCAGTTCACTAGAAAGAAAAAGGTATCATTTGATATTGCGACAGAGAAAGACACTTTCTTCAAGGCCAAGCATGCAATTGGGCGAAATCTGGGTAAGTTACCTATTATCGACATGTCATCTGCTTTTGATCCACATGCAGAGGCAGGACCATCACTACAGCATGGTACCTTGTAGCAGTTCTTTGAGAGTTTTCTGTCCCTAGCAAGAGATCCTGAAGCCCTTGTCGATATTGAGAAGTTGTTGTACCACCGGGATACAGGATTGAAGGATTTTGCGGTGAAGTCCTTGCAAAAGAGGAAGACATGCAAGGAGATGAGGATGAACATCCATATGGGTGATTACAAGGTTGGCTCGGTTATTCTGGATCTCAGATCAGATGTAAACATTTTGACCAAGAAAACTTGGTAGGTGATGGGGAGGCTGACATTGGGATGGTCATCGATGCAGCTGTGACTAGCAAATCAGGCAATGGTTTAGCCCATTGGTCGTGTCTCAAACCTGGTTGTTGATTTTGAAGGTATGAAAATGTATGTTGATTTTGATGTGATAGAAGTGGTTGAAGATGGAGGTTCCTATCCCACACTAATAGGGATTAGGTGGGCTAATGATAGCATGGAGGTTATCAATTTCAAAAAATGGGTTCTGACGTTTGAGAACCAGGATGTCAGGGTCATTGCTCCCATGGACACTCGAAAAGGACACTGGTATATTGAACCTGTGAGTGATGAAGCTGGTAGAAGTTGGGATCATGGCCGGGTGGTGGGTGATGCCCAAGTAGACAATCCATGATTGGGGATAGTGTCAAACATTGATGATGGTGCACTTCGATGATTCTAAGGTCTATCATGCTGGGAGATATGATTGACGAAATGACCCTGCCAGTCACTTGATGGAATGTTAGGCCTTATGGGCATCATGGCCTAAAGATGACTGGGTCCATGCTTTTGTTCATACTCTGGACAAGATGATGAGATCCTGGTATGTAGCGGCAGAACTGTGCCAAAATATAACCACTTGGGAAGAGTTGTCCATTTGCTTTGCATAGACATTTAGTTTCCAGGATGCCAACCCAAAGGTACATAATGCATTGCAAATCATCTGTGACATCGTGCTAAAGGTCATCCCTGTCGCATACCCAGTTGATCCACATGCGCATTGCTCGATGCAATCCATGATGAAATGTTACAATCTATCTGGAGAAGCTGAAGATGATTATGAGTTATAGAATGTTAATATTCTAGAGTCAGAAGGAAGCCGCGATGTTGCAGCACTGGAAATACTGATGGATTCGATGAGTTAGCCATTGAAGATCAGGAAAGTCAACATTGGGTCGAAAGAGAACCCAAAATTTTCCAATATTTGGGACTATTGGGACAAAGAAACAATGGCCAAAATCACGGACCTGTTGCATGAATTCCCATATTTGTTTTCGACGTGGTTCTTAGAAATAAAGGGGATATTAGGGGACTTGGGGGAGATGAAAATCCCATTGAAACCAGATGCAAAACCTATGTGACAAAGGTCGTATCGTCTGAACGCACGATACAAGGACTATGTGAAGGCTAAGATTGACCAGATGCTGGAAGTTGGGATCATCGAGCCTGTCAAAGAATCAGAGTGGATAAGCCCTATGGTGGTTCAGGATAAAAAGACTAGTGAAGTCCACATTTGTGTCGACCTAAGAAAGTTGAATGATGCCTACATGCATGATCCATTCCCGACTCCATTTTCAAATGAGGTCCTTGAAGGAGTAGGTGGTCAGGAGATGTATTCCTTCATAGATAGATTTTTGGGGTACCACAAGATCCGGATTGCAAAGGAGGATTGCCATAAGACCACGTCTGTCACTAAATGGGGTTGTTTTCAATAAATAGTCATGCCTTTTGGGTTCAAGAATGCACTAATGATATTTTTTCGAGTGGTTGTCGCTACCTTCAAATATTTCATTCAAAAGTTCCTGCAAGTATATTTGAATGATTGGATAGTCTATGGGCTAATTAGGGACCATATCGACAACTTGCAATTGATGCTAGAAAAGGTGTCGACAACATCATATTGCATTAAATTCAAAGAAGTTCATTTTCTGTGCGCCATTTGGAATGTTGTTGGGACATATCATGTGCAAGCAAGGGATGTTGGTTGATCAAACGAAGATCATGCTAATTCTTATTTTTTCTCTGCCAATGAATGTGAAGATTCTTTAGGTGATGCTGGGGCACATGAGGTACTATCGCAAGTTTATCAAAGAATACACTGTGATTGCTGGCCCTATGGAGAAGCTATTAAAGAAGGATACTGCATTTGAGTGGAGTCAGGAATGTCAAGGAATTTTTGACACACTGAAAGCCAAGATGGCCTCTGCACCCATACTGGTATTCCCTAAATGGAACAAAGAGTTCCATGTGCATGTAAACACCTCTTCTGTTGCAATGGGGGTTGTGCTTGCACAACCAGGTGAGGGTGACCTGGTCATCTGATCACATATGCTAGTAGGAAGTTGTCGTTTGCTGAACAAAATTACACAACGACTCAAAGAGAAGGATTGGTGATGGTTTATGCCTTGTAAACGTTCATGCACTATTTGTTAGGTAGTCACTTCAAGATGTTCACTGATCATTTTGCTTTACGATATTTGGTAAATAAGCCTATGTTGGGGGGGAATATTGGTCGGTGGCTGCTACATTTTTAGGAATTTGACTTTGAAATAGTTGTGAACCCCAGATGGTTGAATGATGGTCCAGATCACCTATCTCGCATTTAGACTAGAGAAGAACCTACCAATATTGATGAGAGATTAATAGATGTGCAACTGTTCTGGGTTGATATCGTAGATGATCATTATGCCCCAATCATTCTATTCTTGGCCACTGGTGTCACCCCGGAGAACCTGTCAACCAGTCAAAAGAAGCAATTGGTAGTAAAGGCTTCAAATTTCCATCCAATTACTGGGCAGTTATACAAGCTTGTACTAGATTAAATCTTGCGACAATGTATCCTACCGCATGAGCAGGGACCCATTCTAGAAGAAGCACATCCAGGAATCGCAGGAGGTCACTATGGAGGAAGGGATAATGCGTGGAAGGTGTTGTGCATCGGGATATGGTGGCCTATGTTGCATAATGATGCCGCAGACTATGTGTGGATTTGTGACATCTTCCAGCATGTTGGTATACCATCATGGCGGGATGAAATGTCACTTGTTCTGCAGGTAAATCGAAAACCTTTTGATAAATCAGCTGTAGATTTTGTGGGTCCAATTAATCCACTAAGGAAGAGGACTGGTGCATGATACATCATTACCACAATTGACTATATGACCAGGTGGGAAGAGGCCGCACCAGTTGTGGAGTGTACCACTGCGATAGCAGTGAAGTTCATATTTGAGAATATTGTGACATGGTTTGGGTGTCCTAGGATATTGATGAGTGACCAGGGAAGTCACTTTATCAAACGAACTACGAGAGCGCTAACTGAGGAGTTGCAGGTGTAACATAAGAAAAGCACACCATACCATCTATACGAGAATGGGACTGTTGAAGCATTCAACAAAATTTTAGAAACAACGTTGACAAAGGTATGTAATGCTAATCGCGATGATTGGGACTTGAAAATTCTAGCAGTGCTATGGTCCTATCGCACCACTTGTAAATGAATGATAGGACAAACACTGGTTAAGGTGGTATATGGGCAAGAGGCAGTCATGCCCATGGAATAAATTATTCCTATTTTGCGCATCGTTGTGGCAACTGACATGGATGATGTAGAAGCATTAGAAGAGCACGTTGTGAAGTTGATACAGCTTGAAGAGGACTGATTTATTGTAGGCTTCCACCAGCATGTTGCGAAGGATCCACAGAAGGCGTGGAATGATCTTCACATTAAGAATAAATAGTTTGTAGAAGGAGATTTGGTGTTGTTATATGACAGCAAGTTCATGAAGCATCCAGGTAAGTTACATATGCACTGGTTAGTCCCGTATCTTATTCATTCCATTACTTCTGGAGGTGCAGTTCAGTTACAGCAATTAGATGGTGCAGTACTGTCGATGCTTGTCAATTGGAGTCACTTGAATCCCTATAGGATGGGTTCAAAGATGCGTGCCGCTTGAGGCGCTGTAAAAAAAACACCAGCAGATTTTGTTAGATAGCAGCAAGGCGAACCTAGGGGAATAGGTCGCGCAGGGATAGGAATTAGTAGCAATGGAAGGGAGACCACGTATGATAGCTGTAGGGCTGTGGGTTGGTCAACTCAACAATAAATATAGGTAGTTAAAACAGTTAGATGGTGGCGTTTGTTGAAGCAATGCACATTAATGGTCGATCAAACCATTAGTCGGGTGAGATTGTCAATGGATTTGGTGCCATTACTGCTGGATTTGGCAATGATTATTTTGAATTGGGAAGTGACTATAAAAAGTGCACAGTACGTGGGAGGAAAGAATTGTTCAGAATAGTTTATTCGAGTGAGTAAAGTGTTCAACCGAGTACAGTTGAAGACTCTTCGGGGAGAGTTGCAGAATAGAGGTGCAGAGTCATCCAGAGAATAGTAAGGATTGGGGAGTGCGGCATGTTGAGCGACCCCAATGAAATTGAGATTTCTAGTGAGCAGTTTTCCCCCATTTGGCCCATGGATGTTGAGGAAGAAGTAATGAGCATGCTGGTAGTCTCTTTGTTGATCCCCAAAAGAAAGCGGCAGGCTCAGAAGCCTAGTTCCACGCCGCCATAGAAGAGGCACACCCGCACTTCTGCTAGAGTGCAAGGAGAAGGGACTGCATAGACCGAGCCATCGAGCTCAAGAGCTATAGATTATGTGGCACCCAGGGGTGTCTCTGTCAATGATATCCTCAGATATGTCGCTCCAACGCATCCGGGAGCGAACTCGAGGCATCCCATAAAGAGTCAGATGTATCCACCAAAATTGCCACCACTGCCGGAAGGGATGACTTACTTAGTAGATATCATCCCTGCCTTGATCAGGATTAAGTTTGAATACCATGATTTGATGTTACTCAAATATGTCCGAGATGATCCCTATCAATCAGTTCTGATGGGGCCTGGTGCACCGATTCATAGGATTCCTCAACCATGGGTGAGCGGGTTGAATAAATATGGATTGTTGGGGCTTATTAATATGCCTCACTTTGGGTGACTAAATGAAGATCATGCATGCAGAAAACAACTCTTGGCCTACTTTCATGGTGGGATTCTCTAGTTGAATGAGCTTATTCCCGTCACGCTCAACTTAATTGCAAATATTACGGGCTTGCCAAAGAGTGAGGAAGATCCAGTACAGTATATCCGTGGGTGGGATACTGACAAGAAGCTTGCTAAGTAGTAGAAGGAGAGATTTGGATTGTAGCATGATGGATGTGCCTATTGTATCGATAGCATTAATTCACAGGCGGTGTGTATCAGGGCATGCATTTTGGCGAGTAATATTTTCTGGGGAAATCGACTAGTCCAGTTCAACTCAAGCGTGGTCACATGTGTAGAAAAATGCACAGAGGACATCCAAATGAACTGGTCCTTGTTTCTTCTCAACTAGTTGCTCGATGATGCTCTCACTGCTTAGGTAAGGAGAACATTTTCCTACAGTTGGCTGTTAATTATCATTGCTCTTGTCGCATGGATGGAACTAGAATATTATCAACCGATGGAAGTCAATGCGATGAAGGTGTGTTGATGCACATGCTATCAGAATTTGTGGTGGGTTGAGGATCCCAGTTGACAGATGGACTGTGTGATCCATTTTTGGGTATATTAGGAACCACTGCAAGCTGCAGCTATCAAAGTTCCCCACTTATCCAATTACGCAGTAGCTAAGTATCAGTGGCTCATTCATTTCTCTATTGGGACTCATTCCATTTATATCCAGGCACGGCAGGACCTAAAAAATAAGTGGATACCTTTGGCCTACAAAGTAATTGATGACGAATTGGATGATATTGTTCATGACTAGCCAGTTGAATGGCACAACCCCGTGAACTAGGAGGAACTCTCTAAGGAGCCACCAGCTGATGCCCTTGATGAGCCTATCTAGATAGAGCTGAGTGTTCATTAATTTGACAATGAATCATCAACGGACCCTAAGGTTGAAGCACATTGCATGCGGGAGGAAAATCAAACCAAATGGTGCCAAGAATATGACACAGGCAGCGGTACCTGAGCAATGATAAAGGACTAACTGCAACAGCTCATCAAAGAGGTCACTAAATCCTCTAAGGCTATGATGCAAGCAATACGAGAGTCCAACCAAGAATGGTTTGCTGTGGTAAGAGATAAGTTGAATTCTATTTTTGATGTTGTTTCCAGGAAGACACCCGGGAAAGATGTGATGCAGGAATTTTTAGTCTTTCAATATTAAGCTAGCATTATGTTAGGATCTTTACTGAGAGAATAAAAAGTACAGCAATATAACATAACCACATCACAAGATACAAGAGACACAAAGAGTTTTTCTCGGGGAAACCATAAAGGAGAAAAGCCCACAACTTCCTCAGAGATAGAATCAGCACCAAAACAGTAAAAGCCCCAAAGCAGTAGTCTTCTTCTTCTGTCTAGTCCCAGTATTTCCTTCCTCACTAATGCGCCATACTTGAGTGAGTGAATGATGTGTGTTACAAGTGATGAATACATTCCGAAGTTACATATACATCAACACTCCCTCTTAACTAGGAAGGTATTCTTTCGACACAATTTTCAGCACTGGTCTTCTTCTCTGTGTCAACTGGATCATCTCATCATTAGCATCTTGAGTCTTCGGAGTCTTCAAGTCATCTTCATATTTAAGTCAACTTCACTGGATCTGGATCATTTCTCAATCTGGATCATCATGGAACATCATCACTGGATCTGGATCATCTCTCGATATGGATCAACATCACTGGACTGGATCTGGATCATCACTCGATCTATATCATCACTACTGGATCTGGATCATCACTAGATATCATCACTGGATCTGGATCATCACTGGATCTGGATCATCACTGGTGCTATCTCATGATTCTTCTCATCATAGGAATTTCTATAGAGCCAGCCCTTCTTCATGCTGGTTGTAGGCCTACCCATCATGTAGGTCTTCGCCCAGCACTTACATCTGACCTACTCGTCAGAAAGGCACATCCATCTAGACAGGAACACATCCTATCATAGTGATGGAAGACTCCCATCCAGAAAGGAACACATGCTATCACAGTGATGGAAGACTCCCATCCAGACAGGAACACATCCTATCACATTGATGGAAGATTTCAGCACTTACATCTGACCTACTCGGTACAAGGGCACATCCATCCAAACAGGAACACATCCTATCACAGTGATGGAATATTTCAGCACTTACATCTGACCTACTTGTCAGAAGGGCACATCCATCCAGACAGGAACACATCCTATCACAGTGATGGAAGACTCCCATCCAGACAGGAACACATCCTATCACAGTGATGAGAGATTTCAGCACTTACATCTGAGCACGTGGGAACACATCCCTCAGTCACTCCAGAAAGGCTCTGCACTTACATCCATCTAGACAGGAACACATCCTATCATAGTCATGGAAGATTTCAGCACTTACATCCGGCCTACTCGTCAGAAGGGCACATCCATCCAGACAGGAACACATCCTATCACAGTGATGGAAGACTCCCATCCAGACAGGAACACATCCTATCACAGCGATGTGAGATTTCAATAGTTACATCTAAGCACATGGGAACACATCCCTCAGTCGCTCCAGAAAGGCTTTGCACTTACATCCATCGAGATAGGAACACATCCTATCACAGTGATGGAAGGGCTTGCACTCACATCTGATCCTACGAGAACACATCCCAGGAGTCATATCAGAATGGCCCCCAGTCCTCGACTGAGCTACCTGGTAACTGACTAGGCGCCTCCATTCTCCTAGAGAATGGCAGTTTCCCTTACATCCGACCTGCTTGTCGGAATGGCCAACACTCACATCTGACATGGAAGGAACTTAATCCTTTAGGCATGACAGAATGGTTCATCCCTTACATCTGATCAAGTGGGAACACATCCCTTTATCACATCAGAATGGCTACTTAGTCCTATACTGAGTGATCCTAGTAACTGACCAGGTGCCTCCATTCCTAGAATGGAAATTGCCCTTACATTTGTCCTGCTCGACAAAATGGACAACACTCATATATGACATGGAATGAACCAATCCTCTCACCATGATAGAATGGCTCAGCCCTTACATCTGACCATGGAAGGAACCAATCCTCTCACCATGTCAGAATGGCTATGGGTCTCATCACTTTCTCTTGGAGGAAACCTCGATCTGGAGAACACCAAGCTTCTCCCTGAAGTACTTGAACTTCAACCTAGCCAATGGCTTCGACAATACATCAGTTATCTGTTCCTCTGTTGCAATATACTGGAGCTTCACTGCTCCTCTTTGCACCATATCCCTCATATAGTGGTACTTGATCTCGATATGCTTCGACTT
Source organism: Pseudotsuga menziesii (assembly GCA_001517045.1). NCBI lineage: Eukaryota > Viridiplantae > Streptophyta > Pinopsida > Pinales > Pinaceae > Pseudotsuga > Pseudotsuga menziesii. The sequence continues at coordinate 540,269 of LPNX010013317.1, read as the reverse complement.
GTCATGAAACAATGGATTCTTTGAACAATTCACGCAACTCTGGTTGTCACAATGTATACAAGTAGCATCCACCTGGAGATCAAATATATCAGACAGTAGCTTCTGCATCCATACTGCCTCACAACTAGCTGAACAAGCTACGACATACTCTGCTTCAGCTGTACTCAGTGCCACATAGGATTGCTTCCTGCTAAACCAAGAGATCACACCTGATCCCATACTGAAGCAACATCCTGAAGTACTCTTCCTATCGATGGCACTGCCTGCCCAATCTGAATCAACATAGCCCTCTAGGTTAATATTTTGGTTCGCATCGTACTTGAGTCCATAATCAACTGTACCCTTTAGGTACCTCAGAATATGCTTTGCAGCAATCAAGTGAACACTTCATGGATCTGTCAAGTGCTGGCTCAAGGTGTTCACAGCAAAGCAAATGTCTGGTCTCGTGTTCGTCAAGTACATCAATGACCTAATCATCTGATGATACATCGTAGCATCAACCGACTTTGATGAAGAATCACTCAATAGCTTTAGGTTCGATGCCATAGGTGTGGCCATAGCTTTGCATTCCATCATCCCAAACCTATTCAGGATCTCTACTGCATACTTCCCTTGTCCAAGGAAGATTCCATCTATACTCTGCCACACCTCCATACCTATAAAGAAATGCATCATCCCCAAGTCCTTCATTTCGAACTCAGCAGCAAGATTTCTCTTTGTATCAGCAATCAACCCATCTATACCTGTCACAAATAGATCATCTACATATAGTAGGAGTATCACTGGGTTGCCATCTTCAACCTTGTAGTAAAGGTTGGAATCTGCTTTACTCTTGGTAAAGCCCAAACTGGATAGAAAGTTGTCAATTCTGACGTACCAGGTCCTGGGTACCTGTTTCAAACCATACAGGGCTTTCTTTAATCTACATACATGAGACTCTCTGTCATGTGTCTCAAAACTGAGTGTTTGTTCTACATACACTTCCTCTTCTACTACACCATTCAAGAAGGCAGTCTTGACATCCATCTGGTGTATCTTCCATTTCATCACTGCAGCCAGAGCGAGTACTGATCTGATGGAAGTGTATCTGGCTATAGGTGAAATGTCTCTTCATAGTCTCCTCTCTCTTTCTGAGAGAATCCTCGAGCTACAAATATTGCCTTATACTTTTCAATGCTACCGTCTGCAGCATGCTTAATCTTGTAGATCCATTTGGAAGTTACAACTGACTTCCCTTCTAGTCTTGGGACAACATCCCAAACATCATTCTTCATGATTGATTGATATTCTTCGATCATAGCATCCTTCCATTCTTTCTATTCTGCCGCTTCTACATAATTGGAAGGTTCTTTATCAATAAAATCACATAGTAAAGCTACATACCCAGAATTAGATTTGGTCCTCTTTCTTTCTTTGTGATTCTCTTTTGGAGCCCCATATCTTTCCGCACCTTGGATAAGTTCACGTACCCAAGCAGGTTTCCTCTTATGAGGATTCTTCTTCAGAGGTGGATCTACACGTCTTTGTGGTTCCTCGAACTCTCGATCTTCTTCTTGAGCTTCTTCGTCCATGATTGTATCATGGATCCTGGGTACTTCTACTTTGCTTCTTCAGGTTCTTCAGCAGGTTTCTTTCTGGATTTGTTGTAAGCTGTACCTTCATCAAATGTCACATCCCTGCTGATGTCAATATTATTGTATCCTGGAAAATAGATTCTGCAAGCCTTTGAGCTTTCAGAGTATCCCACAAATATGCCCTTCTTTCCTGAAGGATCTAATTTTGTTCTCTTCTCTTTTGGAATGTGTATGTACATGGGACAGTTGAATATTCTCAGATGGCTGACTTCTAGTTTCTTGCCGGAGAAGACTTCTTCAGGAGTCTTGTTCTCGAGTACTCTATGTGGCGTACGGTTATGTACATACACCGCTGTTCTGGCAGCTTCAGCCCAAAGATGCATAGGAAGGTCTTGATCATGAAGCATTGCTCTTGCAGCTTCCATGATAGTTATATTCTTCTGTTCTGCAATCCCATTCTATTGTCGATTATAAGGAGTGGACAACTCCCTCTTAATCCCTGATTCTTTACATAGCTCTTTGAATTCATTCGAAGTGAATTCTCCACCATTATCTGATCGAATGGTCTTGATTGTCTTTTCAGTATGGTTTTCGATCAAGGCTTTGAATTCCTTGAATTTGCTGAATACTTCATCTTTGTTATTCATAAAGTAAATCCATGTCTTTCTAGAACAATCATCAATAAAAGAAACATAGTATGCATACCCGCTTAGTGAGTTTGATGACATAGGTCCGCATACATTGGAGTGGATGATTTCTAGAATGCTTTTGGCTTTGCTTTCGCTGCTGGGAAATGTCTTCTTTGTATTCTTTCCTTTTGCACAACCTTTGCAGACACCATCATGTTTGGCTTGAAATTCTAGAAGACCTTCAACAACTTTGCTTGCAATAGGTAGTGCTCTGTAATGTACATGTGCAAGCCTTCTATGCCAAATCTCATTTGGTTCTACTGTATCATGGATCAAGGCTTGTTCTGGATGACCCTTCAATTTGTACAAGCCTCCTTCTTATTCTCCAATTACTACCGCATCATCGATGGTCTTTCCTTTTGGCCACATGATGACTTGACCATATATGAATGCAACCCGCATTCCTTTTGCATACAATGCTGAAATGGATAGAAGGTTCTTCTTGATTCCTAGAACAAACAATACTTCTTTCATTGTTAGAGACTTACCAGAGTCTAGCTTGTATGAATATTCCCCACTACCTTTTATTGGATATTGGTAGTCATCTCCTAGTTTCACCTTGTGGGGTGATTCATGTTCTGACAGTCTTACAAAATATTCCTTGAATCCTGTCATATGTTTGGAAGCCCAATTTTCTATAAGCCAATCATCACTACCATGAGTAATGTTACCTATGAGAGCAGAGATTAGAACATATTCATCCTCGCTTGAAGAATATTCACTTTCATATCTAGATCTCTTCTTGGATGGTTCATCATCCTCTGCAGCATGAGTATGGTGTCTTCTTTTGTTGCTCTTCTTCTTATGAGATTGGTTCTTGCTCTTAGGACAATATTTTGCAAAGTGTTCTATCTCATCACATGTATAACATCTTAATCTAGATAGATCCCTTTTAGGATGAGAGCTCTTACCTTTGGAGTAATGATGTTTTCTTCTTTCCTTCTTGGAGTGAACTGTGAGGGCTTCATCTTCACTACCCATCTTTTCTTCTCAAGCTGCTATCCGAGCTTCTTCTTGAGAGAATTCTTCCCATATTCTACTGAATTTGACTAACTTCTTCCTAGCACATATTCCTTGGATGAAAGCATCCCATGACCTAGGAAGGCCATTCAAAGTAGTCATCACAATCTCTGCATTTTCCACTTCTTCATCAACAGCTTCTAATTGTTCCTTGATCTGAGAAACCCTTGTGAAGTATGACTGGATAGTTTCTGCATTCTGAATCTTCACATTCTTCAGTTGGTTCCTCAGGGTCATCTTCTGATTGATGTTCTTTCCTTCAAACAATTTGGTTAGGGCATCAAACATAGCTTTAGGTGTCTTGAGAGAGGACACCTATGGAATAAGGTGATCCTTGATAGAATCAGCAATGATCCTCTTTTCCATAACCATCTTCTTGTTATGTAAGGCCTTTGCCTCATCTGCCTCTGGAATTGGAACCTCCTCATGAATGTAGGAGTCTAATTCATTCTCTTCTAGGACGAGGGAGATCCTATACTTCCAAGCTCGAAAGTTATCAACTCCCTCAAGCTTTTCATCAAGTTTGGTATGATGAGACATCTTTAAATGAGAACCTCAAATAGAAATACAAAGATTTTAGATCTTCCCAGGTTCAAGATGTCGGATCTGAAACTTGAGCTGAAATCCTGTAGAGCTGGTTCAGGAGCAAATTAGGGTTTTGCTTTTCTGGAGTTCTGTCCACCCAAATGCCTTGAAATTTGTCCCTAACTTCGATTTTGGGGAGGAGATCAATCCAAGCCTGGGCTCACTGAAAAATTCCTCTTCTATAAAAATCCCTAATTTTCGACCCCAGTGACAGGTCCAAAACTGAAAAACCTCAGAATTGGATTCTATTTCGACAGAAAGATGCGCCCTAAGGAGGAGAGTTGTTCCACCTTACTTTTGCTGAAAATATGTGGAGGAAGGTCCACAAACTAGGAAGCCCTAGTTCCCGCACTTGCACAGTGTCTTCTTCTCAGGTTAGCTCTGATACCATGTTAGTTTTTCAATATTAAGCTAGCATTATGTTAGGATCTTTACTGAGAGAATAAAAAGTACAGCAATATAACATAAGCACATCACAAGAGATAAGAGACACAAAGAGTTTTTCTCGGGGAAACCATAAAGGAGAAAACCCCGCAACTTCCTCAGAGATAGAATCAACACCAAAACAGTAAAATCCCCAAAGCAGTAGTCTTCTTCTTCTATCTAGTCCCAGTATTTCCTTCCTCACTAATGCACCACACTTGAGTGAGTGAATGATGTGTGTTACAAGTGATGAATACATTTCGAAGTTACATATACATCAACAGGAATTCCCGTCGATCAGCACCGATCCGCAGGCTAGGAACATTCAAGTTCCCCTGACTATGATCAATGCAAGGAGTGAAGAAGTGAACCTATTACTGTGGCCGCTCCAGATAATTTCCTTGGATCTTAACAAGTTACCCACTCAGGCGCTTATGGAGCTTCAGCATGTTGCTGCCCAGGAATTGGAAGATAGGCAGAAGGAGCTTAGTGAGGGGTATGTGCAATCGCAAACTGAAAATGAGAAGCTAAAGAAAGAAGCTGAGGAGCTGCATCAGGCCAGAGTGTAGTTGGAAGAAGAGAAGGTACAATAGATTGAGGCATTGAAGTTAGCACAGGCTGAGCTGCAGCGCAAGGATGCCGAGGAAATCATTGAGCTTAAGAAGGCATAAGACCACCTTATGATTGAGAAGGCGCAGCTATGCACAAGTTGTTGTATGATCGAGCAAGTTGTTGATGAGGCCTGTCAATGTATCTTTGAGAGAACGACCAAGCTTACTGCAGTCACTAAGGACAAGTGACTTGGGGAGGTTATTGTCAAGCTCCAGGAAACCAATATTTTGCTCAATGCCCTAGTCCATTTAGAGACACAGCGGGAGCAGGTTTCCGAATGGAAGGATACTATTGAGGAGATAGCGGCCTAGTTTGAAAAAATGGAGCAAGCAAAGACAATCATGGAGGGGAAAACGTAGTTCTGGAAAAGCATTGTCCAAGATGAACAGCTCGACCAGTTGACCACGTAGGCACAAGAAGCTAAAGGATAGTTGACAAAACTGAAGATGTCACTGCGAACATTGCCACTCATGGTGCAAATCACACGATCTGAGGAGTTGAGGGACCTACATCAGAGAGCTTCCCATGCCCAAGAACACCAACAAAAGCACCATGCCTAGTTGGATGATTTTCAAGAAGTTGGTTGTCAAAGTAGTCACAATGCTGTAGGCGGTGCAAGAAATTCGGCAGATGGTCGATGGCAAGGTCGGGACAACGTACCCCGTGCAGCAGGATCTTATCAACTATCAAAGCACTTTCTATAGATTCTAGATCTAGGTTTGAGAGATCTCACAGAAGTTTGAAGATTTCAAGGCCAAGACATCGACATATACCTTGTCAACCTGATGTGGCTCGAGGACGAGCCATAAGACTGTGTTGGGGGCCCGTTGGTAGGGTTTTTGGGTAAGTGAGTTGCACACTGTTGTGGAAGCTCTGCAAGCTCACTCGACACTATGCAAGGCCAAATCAGCTCGATGGGTGGAAGAATAACCGCTTTTGAATATTTCATGTATTAATTGACCACATTTTAGGTCATTAGTGGTTAGAAGTTAGTTAGAAGTGAACCTTTGATGTAAAGGAGCAAGCCTATATATAGAGCTAGCTTTGAAATTGATAGATAATGAGGAAGGGGATCATGATCAGTGCGATACAAGTCCAACTCAATATCTGAGAGTGATTGATTTGTTGCGATCTCTGTATGGTCTCGATGAGTCTTTTGTTTTGAACAATCTGCGATTTGTCTGTGTCAGATACTAAATTTTGGGATGTAATCAGTCTCCTGCTGTGGAGAAGAATTATCTATTTTGGATTTGTTGTGCAGAATTAATATGACATGAAGGTGGTTTCCTAAATGTTATCTTGTTGGAGGAGCTAGTTGGTGAGCCAACTAGTCGAATAGTCGACTAATTAGAGAGTAGGTCGGCCACATAAGGTCGTGTTGGTTGACTGAACCAACTGGTAGTTATATGTAACTGTTTGTAAATAATATATATTAGGCTGTTGAGCCAGATGAGAACTTGGTTCAGTTCTGTGTATGTATGGACCCTCATGTTATAATATAATCTCTTATTCCTTACCTAAAAAAAAATAGAAGAGACATATATATAACGACCATAACTGTTAGAAAAAAGAAAAACCTATAAAAACATAAAAATCCCAAAACAACAAACATACCCATAAACCAGAATGATAGGAAAATTCAAAAGATATAATAACCAGCACTTCGACAACCAACACCAACCCCATCGACATATCACCATCGACCGCTCGTATGATCGTCATCGACTGACAACCCCGAAGGTCAAATCACGCCTTCATGACTATGGACAGAAGGAGCGCTAAAATCAAATCACGTTTAACGTAAACTCCATAGACTATGCTGGACCATGACTTCTGCCACTAATACATCTATCGATAGAAATGTCACCAGCTCCACCTATAAATATCACGCCAGAAAAAGATAATTTACAGTATTTTGAAGAGATAAAACAACTGAGTATTCGGAAATTTGAGAGCCGATACCCTATAAGAAAATCCGACAAAGAGACCGACAAGATGGCCGTGAAGAAAACCAGAGTTGCAGCTGCAAAAAAAAAGAACTACAATCCGTTGAAACGCCACTTATGAGAAGATTAAGAAATATAAGAAATGCCAAGGTAGAGGAAACCTCGTGGGAGAAAACTTGGGCAGAAATCAAAGAATGGGCTTATATGGACAAGAAAATGACACCAGAAGCAGAGAAGATAAGCCACAACACCATCATGAGTTACATGAACACATTTTTCATGGAAATATTTGGAGGAATGAAAGAAATAGCAGTGAAATTTATCATTAGTCGGTATCACAATGGAAAATTTTACTTCGACAGACCAGTAGAAATTTATGGTGAAGTTAATACAAACTTACTAGTCTCTCAAATCAGGGTGACCTTGTCCCTATTGGTATAAAAGAAGGACTGATAGAACGACTGACTGGAACACCAATAGGGAAGAACTCGAAAGGGATAATGATCGGTCAAATACAAGCCCAGACGCCACAAATCGTGGCCAAAATCATAGCAACAGGACTCACTCCTACAAGTCGAGGGAGTGATCTAAAGCTAGACATCCTGGAAGTAGTCGACAAAATAACATGCACAGGGAAAATTTATCGTCGGGCTCAGCATGTTGCCGACATGCTCAAGACTATATGTGAGAAATGTCAGGAGTTGGTCAGGATTATAAGATTCCCATCCTTGATACTTTGGATAGAAATGTACCACTTGTGCCTAGTCAGGGACAAGCAGTTCCAAGAATCACAGAAGTACCACATGTGGAGATTCAAGCCATTTTAATAGATTGGAACATTGAAAGAATTGGAAAATGATAAAGTACTGCTGGAAAACTGGTTCCAAAACCTAAAACTCTAGAAAACTAGATGGAGGGTGCCTCAGAACATCCAAATAAGTCTACCGAAAACAACACATATTCAACTCGAGCTCAACCACATAGCAGTTTGGCACATGCAGGTGGAAAAAGCAACAGCGAAACCTCTCGACTATTACCCAACAGTCGAAGATATTTTCTGAGAACTATCTCGACAATCCAATACAAAGCTATCAATACCAGCAAAAGCCAAAGAAATAAATCAACCAATAAAAAAACCATTGACTGACCAAGAAAAAGAGGAGGAATAAAAACTTCGTCTGCATACCAGTACCTTCATGTCAGATGATATACCGGCAGAGGATACCAACAGACTTCAACTAACAATTATCCCACAACCTATCCAAATGGGAAGCACACTGACTGAACATCAGGTAGCCAAACTGACAGAAAAAAGTATCATTCTAGCTAACCGATAGAAAGAAGGAGAAGAGAAGATAGAAGAAGACATTGAATCAGATAATCAAGAATATGCTATGACAAAATAAAACTTAAGGAAAATAGAAAAGGTAATAGCAGCCTCAAGGAAAAAGATGGAAATTTAGGAAAAAGAGAAGGGGGGCATAGGATTCTTCTATCTGAGTCAGAATATGAAGAAGAACTATTGGCTACCTCTGTTGACATTGTAGAAGATGCAACAATGAAAAAAGTTCAGTTGAAACACAATTCAAATGGTTCGTCGACGCAGGAGCAAAGCAAGGGAGACCAAAAAAGGTAAAAACTACAATCACTTCAGTTGATGAGAACATTGTTGATTTAGTTTCTACACCTCCACCCCCATCTCCAACCCAGATTACACAAGAAGACACCCCACAAATACCCACCATAATCCTGGTCGACATTTGTAAGAATGTTATGTCAGAGACACTGAAAGAATGGTTCGACCAGGACGGCGATTTCTAGGCATACATTGAAAATTTACCCGAACTAGTCACCTTTGTTCAGATAATTACCACCAAATTCCCACTAATTGAAGCTAGTGCATCACGCCAGATCTTCTCTCAGCAAATTGGCCACATACCCCAGAAACCAAGATCTATGGGAATTATCAAATCCACATTTTTGAGGAACCCCGACAAGACTTCCCAAATTGCTACAAGCTGTGCCTCATCTATTATCCCTTTTGACATCTCACACCCTCCACCAGCCAATGAACCGACAAGAGATGTGGAAGAAGATAACCATGAAGATATTAACCAGGTGATTGACAACCTATTCTCCATTGAGCCAGAAAATTCACCACCAGAAGTCAAAGACCCACCATTGACTAATAATATCCCCACTACGCCAATTACACCAGGCCATTCACCATCTACACGACCACTTACCAATCTAGAACCTTTACCAAACCCTGGACCATCTGTTTCAAATCCCCCAAATACATAGTAAGCCACAAGTTCCACCCAATAAAATCAACCAAAAATTCCACCGACCAATGAAGATTAGCAGCCAGAAAACCAACCATAGAAAAATATACCACTTGCAGAATCACATACGCAACAAAAGATAGACCAACATAGACACAAAAAAGACAACAAAAATAAGAAAGAACACCACAAAGACTCAAAGCCGACAGTGATCCACATCAGCCAGCTCGGATCGACTACTAAAGTCGACAAAAAGAAACTCAAAGATGGAGAGTTGGGTCAACTCCTAGAAACTCTCACCACAAAAGTAGTAGTAAGAAACTGTTGACGGGTGTATTTGACTAATCCCGCAACGGGGGAAAACGACCCAGTCCAGGACCCTTAGAACAGGCTCCAAGCTGTTTGGAATAGTCGCTCCCGACAGGTTTAAAGGCTCTGTTGGCCTGGGATCCTAGAGGACTAATGATTACAATTAGTGCTACTGATAGTTAGTGTCGATCCTATACTTATAATTACAAAGATTAACCGAAGCTATATATTACAAGGAACGGAAACTGTTAAGTAAAATCATTCAAAACAATTAACTCTGAATACATAAATAAAACATAAATCTGGACAAGATTCGTATGCTACAAAGTCATGTTATATTTATATACAGATATACAGTAATTACATAGAAGGATAAACTGAATGTATTTAATGAAAAGGATCTAACTCAACAAGGTTCTTCGGATAGTACAAAAAGCAGAAACTGAATAAAATATAATTCTGATCTAATACCTATCCTGATCAGGAGCAAAAATTAATTTAACCTGTAACCAACTGATGTTGATAAAGGCACTGTATGTAAACATTTGCTGATATTTAAAGAAATTCAAATATTGCAAATCATACAAGCATCATTACACATTATGTAACAATAATATCAATTATTAAATACAAAACATGACATACCAACACAGTTAAAAACGGGAACAGCCGATACCTGATAAATTATATTCGCACAATTCATCAAGGAAATTATAACAAACATCATAATATAGGAAAACAAATATCAAAACTGAAAGATATTATAAGCCACATAAAAAGTATTAAAACTGTAAATGTGTGTAAAACATCACCAGTTCAAACATTGTAACAACTGACAGATAACTGCCTAGAGGCACAGATAGAATGAACCAGCAGTTTTGTTCTTGCTTCCCCAGAGTATCGACCCCTTTCATATTCACTATCATCCCTTTAAATACATTTTGAGTTTTCCCAAAATAACATTATCAAAAGCTAATAATCCAGATCGTGATCCCTAACTAATATCGAATAAAAAACGTCAAGTGGAACATGTCATTTTTTCAGCGAACGCACAACTATTCCATCCATCACATGGGATCGAAAACAAAAAAATGGCACCTGTAATACAATCCGTCCAATATCGAGTTGTCTCCAGAAATACAGGGATCGCCAATATACCCAAAATCCTCAAAATCGGGAAAAGAGATATTCATGTTACTATCTGCGACACAACACACAAGAATTATAATTAAAACATAATTGAAATAATAGCAAATAAAATCATCAACAAATAAACTCGAAATAATCAAATACCTGACCTTGATCAACATAACAACATATCACCAAACACTACAGATTGACTGGGGCGTTGAAAACCTGAATATTAACTCCACTAGGTTGACTTGGTGAAGGAGCTTTAAACTGCATTAAGGCGATCTGAGCATTGAGCTCACGCAATTTTTCTTCGCTCTTTTCATTCTCATCCTGTAACTTAAGCACCCGCCTGATAAGTTTGTTTTTATGGTTCCTCAGTCGCACAAGATGCTGATTACTTTCATCAACTTTTACCTTTAAACCCTCATTATCATCTCTCAATAAGTCTCGACTCGCTACTATTTCGTTCATCTTATCTTCCATTCGGCGAACCTTGTCTAACAGACAACTAATGAACATAGGTTGAATAGTTTCCCCAATTCCATGAGAAACAGCTGAAGCTGTTTTAACAAGCTTTTCTCTTACAACTGAATCAGTCGTACAATCAACTAGGACTTCCTAAACTTTCTTATCCACTGTTTAAGGACTATCACTATCAAGAGTGACATCAATATCAGGCCGAGCAGGCTGAACCTCTACAGACAGCGAAGGATTTTCAGAGATGCCTTCAGCAGTTACAGGGTGACTTTGCCCAGCTAGATCAGCAACCAAATCACGATGAATCACATCATCATTAACAGGTGAAGGGACAGCAATTTCCTCATCATCGATTACAACCGTTTCAACTGGAAGCTCAACATTCACAGGGTTTCGTGCCATCCTGGCTTTCGCCATGCTCCTGGTTAGCCTTCTAACCAACTCGGACCTAGGTAAATTTCCTCGACGTTTTCTAACTCTGTCGCTACTGTTTGATGGAGTAACGGGTGACAGGGTTGAAATTTTCTTCATACGTCTAGGCTGAAATGAGGCATGGGAATCGGTCTCTGGGTTACCCAGAGGTGCTTGAGAGGGTTCTGCACTCTTAAGGCTAGGGTTTAATGTAGGTTTGCTCAAAGGAGCAGAACTTGAAACCCTATGTTTGCTACAATCACCTGGACTGTCAAACATACAATGACAAAACTCTGAGAAACCATTTGATTCTATGAACTGCTCCCATGAGCGACCAGACTTCATTAGTTCATTTTCAATCAACATACGGACTAGCCCGTGGTGAAACAAACTATGGCTTACATGTTTTAGTCCCTTCTTTATAGCGTTTGACATTTTAAACAAAATGTGTAGAAGATAGTAAGGGAGATTGATGGGAAATCCTATGAAAGTAGCCATCAAACGAAGGTGGTATACATAGGCCGAGGACAACTGACCTTCGCAGGTTAAATACCTGTGAATTAAATCAAGCACGGGGCGCCAGTTTTTCAAGAAATACTTACGTGCAACTCCCGTCCGAAAAGAAATTTCTTGAGACGGGTTCTTCAGCAACGATCTCCATTCCGTAATCTCCATTTTCTGATACTTAAACCACTTCTGCCCATCCAGAGACAGACCTGTTGCACTTGCAATCGACCTCTCATCAACCCGAAAGAACAAATCTCCAACTTCTGCTTGATAGTTTACCAGGGACAAAGAAAACACTCTGGTGACTTCTGGATTAGAATCAGAAAACTTCTCAAGGAATGGCAGCCACTCGACATCTTTGACCTTTTGCAAAAGCCCAGGGTTCGAATTCAATAGGGTTAATTCATAGGGTTCAAATCTCATGATAGGGGCCATCACTGATTGTTTATAAACGCGAAACCATGAACAGAACATATGCCACCACCGGATTAATGACAGAAGAGCAGGTTGAGAGCACTTGGAACCGAGACTCAGCAGTAGTAAATAATACACAGGATAAGCCATACGTGAATGTAGGCGAAACCCCTGCGGGTTCGGCATGAGCAGAGCCATCACTACTTGGAGTACTGAACGCAAATGACGGTTGAAACCCTGAAAGACTAATGTTATCTCAAGCAAGCCTGAATTAAATGACAGGAAAGCTCGAGGTGTACGTAATAACAGGTGCTCCGCTGGTAAACAGCCACGACAAGGAATAGGTACGAGAGCTGAGACGTGGACAGTAGGGTAAGTACGAGTGTCATAATAACAATCTGAATTCGTGATGAATGTGACTCGTGCCATAGATCATTCCCCATAATGTGTTCGGCTCATTCATCAAAGGTGGTGAATTATCATATAACTCGACACTAGACCTTTGCATATTATCACATGCAAATTAATATCAATGCAAATAATGGTTAACAAAATTTAGGATATGGCATGCGAATCATGTATCTAGGCTTCTATAGAGTTCGACAAACCTTTGATCACCATTACCCGATTCTGCATAAAGATCATGATACACGACCTTAGTAATATTTCTTATCAATGAAATTGACCAGAAACGGTGTTAATGTTTAAGAGAACCTGCACAACTAGGATATACAGCATCAAGCATAAAGACCATGAACACTCATGTATTAACATCCCTAGTTACAATTCATCCAAACCAGTAACTCAGAGATATTGATATCATTGATCCAATGTAACTTGCAAAGTTTGTTCAAAAAATGTTGACTTCATTAAATCAGTAGCCAAGGAAAAATCCTCCTTTCAATAGCCGAATTTATCCCTTTTTAAATTTAAACATTTCATCAAACAAAATGGGATTTTGTTCGATGAAATAATGATTTTAGAAGGCTGTTGAGGAGGGGCACAACAGATGGCGACTTGCTGGACGAAACAGTTATCTCTAGTTATTTACCTGAAATAATGCAAGCAAAGAAATTAAATCCTTAACATAAGTCATTGCATAGATAATACCGCTTTAACATCTCAACCAGATTCAAAAATTTCATAGTCATAGACATTATCAGCGGATTACAGTTTCAGTTATTTGCTTGACAAACATCAGATTTCTAACAAAACTCAGTCCGGAAGAGTAGAACAGTGAATGATTCCGTCTTAAAATATAAAATCACAATACCACAAGCATAGCCCTGCTGCCAGCAGGCGTCCATAGCCTCGACAGGGTTACTTTAAAACCCACAAACTGCCAGTATCCAACCTGCTAGTGAAAAGTTTACAATTCTGGGCAATATAAACCGTTACCATTATTTTCTGTTTTCTCTTTTATTTGTTTCATTAGTCATGAAGGCCATGATTCAAGCTTGATAACCTGATAGTAATCATGTCAGTCACCAGCCTACATGACAGTAAAATGAACCGGCTCGTGATGAGACCTTTCACCCCTTAGAGTTTTATGTCTAAGGGTCATTGCCCAGGTTTGGTAACCGGAGACGACAATGCTACTAGATGTAAAATTATGATCCTGAACAGACCGGCTCATCACGAGACCTTCTGTCCTTCAGACATCTTTTCGGATATTCAAGTCTATCTTTACCCAGAACGTAATTAAAGTTAATCCCAAAAGAGATTATCTTAGCAGGTAGGGAGGCGAGTCTGCTCCTCTTTACGAGAAGGGATGGCGTAAGAGATTTAATAGATGACTTTACCAAACACTGCTTGAATCTCCTTAGACAGAATTTTGCAGAAACTGATATAGGGAATTAACATGTGTTAGAAATTGCTGGTAATATCCAGGACAGTGGAATTCCCTTCTCTGTGTGGGAAGTAAAACAGAATGACAATTTTCAGAAAAATAATGCCTTTGTGCATGATTTTCATGTAAATTTCAGAAATTGAATTCAGTCATCAGTTTTGGGGTTTGGTGAACGTATCAGGTTCAGATCACAAAAACAAAACAGCAAATAAAAAGGAAAAGACACACAGACCAAGAGCAAAATAAAATCATTCAAACAAGCACACCACACCAGTGATATATACAGGATGATCCCTTGAGGAGGATCAACAGAAGTATCTTTTGATTAGGTGACCATTCACTGGAAGGTCATCAATCTCACCTTCCAATGTTTGCAGCCTGAAAGTGCTGGGACCAAGCTTTTCTGTAATAATGAATAGTCCTAGCCACAAACGCTGAAACTTTGTATGTTTTCCCTTATCTTCGTGTTCCTTATCCCATCTCAAAACTAAATCACCTACTTCCAGATCTCGACTGACTGATTTTCTGAGGTCAAACCAACGCTTCACAGTCTGCTGATGTTTTTCAAACTTTTTCCTAGCCATTTCCCTATCCTCTTCTAACTTCTGCAAGGTGTTAATTCGATGCTCCATGGCTGAGCATGGTACTTCTTGTACTGACTGGGCAAGTTGTAACGAAGGCAGGAACAAGTGAGGCGGTAGAATGGCTTCCTTGCCATATACTAGGAAAAATGGATAATTTCCAATAGCGGATTTGGGGGTCACCCTATCAGCCCACAAAGCGCTTGACAAAGCAATATGCCAATCTCTGTGATGGTTAGCCACAGTATGTTTCAGAATCTTGATCAGATTTTTATTAGATGATTTTGCCAGCCCATTACCTTGAGGGTAATAGTTAGCAAAATACTTTAATTTTATCTCTTTTTCTAATGCATACTCAGTCAATTTAACAGAAGAAAAATAAGTAGCATTATCAAATATTAAAGACTCAGGCATACCGAATCTAGTGATGATGAAGGAATCAAGGAAAGCTATCACCTGATCTAAATTGACTATTCGTAATGGGATGGCTTCAACCCATCGAGTGAAGTAATCCGTGGCAGTAAGAATATATTTATGCTGCTGTGAAGAGGCTGGAGTAATTGGGCCAACAATATCTAGACCCCATTGCTGAAATGGGACTTCAATGATAACTGGCTGGAGGGGTAATGCTGCCCTTTTCAGTCTGCCTCCTGTCCTTTGACAGTCCTGGCACTTCCTAGCGAAAGCATATGTATCTTTGAATAATGTGGGCCAGTAGTACCCAGCTTTAAGTATCTTATGGGCCGTCGTTTCACCGCTAAAATGTCCTCCCGCTGGACCTGCATGCAATTGATATAACACGTTATCAGCCTCATCCTTTTCTAGACAATGAAGGAATACTCCTTCAAAAAAATTTCTGAACAAGATATTGTCAATGAGATGATAAGGTGCAGATTTCAATCTTAAAGCCCTCTTATGATGTGGGTCTAAATGTTCAGGGGCTGTCCCATGTAATAAGAAGAATTTAATATCCTCATACCAAGAATCAGCAGGGGTAGAGTTCAGAAAAACTTCCCTTTCAAATAAGGAAGGATTGTTGAAGAAATGCAGATCTGATTCAGCACTGTCTGCAGAGCCAGCTGCTAGCTTACATAGACCTTGTCCCCTGACAATCTTTAATGGTTTTATTTCCAGGTCGTATTCCTGAAGTGCGGTGACCCAATGTGCTCATTTTTCACCAAGATCCTTCTGCACCAAAAGATTTCTTACTGCAGAATATGGTACAACTACCTTGGTGTGGGACTTCAGTAAGTAAGGCCTGAAATGTTTAACAGATTTGAAAACCGCAAAAGCTTGCTTGTCCACTTCCGGGTAATTCAGTTCTGCACCGTTAAGACCAGAACTCCTAAAAGCAATAGGAGCCTCGTTATTTTCCTGGTTTTTCTGTGTCAGAACAGCAGCATACGACAAATCAGAAGCGAAAGTATATAAAATAAATGGTTTGGAAAAATCCGGGCTAGTGAGAGTGGGGGCTTCAGCGATAGCTTTTAAAATGTCTCGAAAAGATTGCTTTTCATCAACGTTCCATTTAAACTCAGCATCTTTCCTAATCATCTTCTGTAATGGCCTAACAATTTCCGTATAGCCAGGGATGAATCTAGAAACAAAATTTATTTTTCCAAGAAAGGATTGCATGGACTTTTTCGAGTGAGGCATCGAAATATGAGATATAGCATGAGTACGTTCTGGGTCAATATTAATGCCTTGTTTAGACACAACAAAACCCAGCAACTTACCTTCAGTGACTGAAAAGATAGATTTCTTAGGGTTTAGAGAAATCCCGTACTTCCTGCAACGCTCGAACACTCGCCTGAGGTGAGTTATATGATCAGTCCTATTTTTAGAAAAAACCGTAACATCATCAAGATAAATTACAACAAACTTACCAATCAGACCTCTGAAAGCGATATCCATCGCTCTCTGGAATGTTGCACCAGCATTTATGAGACCAAAAGGCATCTTTCTATAAGCATAGGTTCCCCAAGGTGTCCTAAAAGTTGTTTTCAATTGGTCAGCTTTGGATACCAACACTTGGTTGTATCCTGAAAATCCATCTAATAGAGAAAACATCTCATATCCGGAGACCTGTTGCAGGATTTTCTCCATTGTAGGAACAGGATAATTGTCCTTATCAGAAACCTTGTTCAGGTTTCGGAAGTCGACACACAATCTAATGTCGTCGTTTTTCTTCCTTACGGGTACAAGATTTGCTACCCATTGGGCATGCCGAACGGGGAAAATTATCCTAGCGGAAAGGAGTTTATTTAGCTCCTTCTTGACAGCTGGTTCTAAACTGGGGTGCATTTTTCTCAATTTTTGTTGAAAAGGCTTCGCCTCCGGTTTCATAGGAATGACATGTTGCATGATATTGGGGTCGAATGTTTTCAAGTCATCATAGGTCCATGCAAATATGTCTTTAAATTCTTTAAAGAGTTTGATGAAGGCTGCTTTCTCCTGAACAGTACACATACTGCCCAGGTTTACGCATTGAGAGTTTTGCTCAGTTCCTAGATTGACAATGTCGGACTGCATGATGGAACTACCAGTTTTACAATTTCTTGCAGCTTTGAATTTATCCTTTAAGTCATAAAATTTTTCAAGTTTGATTACTGACCTGGGAAAAGCACTAACCTGATCGAGAGACTCTTGAATCGAACAAGGCTTAGGGATTACCGTAAAATTATGCAGATCCTCATCGTGAGTCATTTCGTCCAAAACTACATCCTTAAAAGTATCTTTAAGAGTCAGAAAATTGATCAATTGCTGGTCGTCATTGAAAACTCTCCAATTTGCAATGTTGTCAGGAATAGAAGGCCTGAACAGTAATTCAACCGAGAAAGCATCAGTAAGAATTCCTTCAGATGGAATCAATCTCGAGGCAACATTAGCCAAGAGATCAGCTTCTTGATTTAAATAGCGGGGAATGGAACTTATATTAAATGCTTCAAATGCTAACAGTAAATTCCATACCTCAGTTTGATAATTTCTCAAGTGTCCAGCTATGCAGTGTATTGTATTACGTCCCTGACGAACAATAATTTCGGAATCTCCTAAGACTATCAAGGCTTTGGCTCCCAAATCAATCGCTTTCTTCAACCCTTGAATGAGGGCTTCATACTCAGCGATATTATTTGTGCAGTCAAACTCTAATCTGCAAGCAATGAAATACCTTTTTCCACAAGGGTCAATCAATAAACATCCTGCACCAGCTCCTTCTTTTGACTTGGAGCCGTCAAAGTAAAGAGACAACAAACCG
>LPNX010013317.1:440521-520567 GCA_001517045.1 Pseudotsuga menziesii | reverse complement strand
CATACGACATCTTCATGTTCAACATCTAGAAGCCGGACTGCCAGCATAAACTTCTTGACGTGATCTTCAGCTGGCTCTTTCGACTCAGGGTTGAACTTAGGCAGAAGCTTCTCAGGGTGTTTAGGAAAAGGATGCTGAACACTAGGGACAACAACAGCATCCTGGGCCATCCAAGGCATAGGGTTAGGCAGATTGGCAGCTGCCATGTTCCTAGGAGTCGGCGGTGGTGATGGTGATGTTGGTGGAGTATGGGGAGGGGAATGAGGCGGTGATGGTGGTCGCCCAGATCCTCCTGACAAATGTAGTCCTACCGACGAGGAAGGATGATTTACTTCTATCAGGAATTGATGCACCTGAAGATCCAGGATGGGACTTAAAGGCAACTGTTGTTCTCCCACAACAGGTACAGAATGACGGGTGCTAGGACGGGTAACCTGAGGGAGAGGTAGCTCAGTAGGCTGGCGCCCAGTAATACTTGAGTAAGCTCTGGTTAAAATTCTTTGAGATTCGTTTATGGCTTGTTCAATTTGATCTAGTTCTTCTGGATGGCGAGCACCACTGGCATCAAACTGGGAGATGAGGTTTCGAACTGAATCGGTCAAAGGATCGTCGCCTAGTCGTGATGAACGACGTGTTCGTGATTGTGTATTTGATTGTATTTGAGGGGTAGTTGGCTGATTAGTTTTGTTAACAGGATTGTTGTCATCATCCATTTTACGCTGGCCCTCCTTCTAGTGCCATTGTTGACGGGCGTATTTGACTAAGCCCGCAACGGGGGAAAACGACCCAGTCCGGGACCCTTAGAACAGGCTCCAAGCTGTTTGGAATAGTCTCTCCCGACAGGTTTAAAGGCTCTGTTGGCCTGGGATCCTAGAGGACTAATGATTACAATTAGTGCTACTGATAGTTAGTGTCGATCCTATACTTATAATTACAAAGATTAACTGANCTTTAAATACATTTTGAGTTTTCCCAAAATAACATTATCAAAAGCTAATAATCCAGATCGTGATCCCTAACTAATATCGAATAAAAAACGTCAAGTGGAACATGTCGTTTTTTCAGCGAACGCACAACTATTCCATCCATCACATGGGATCGAAAACAAAAAAATGGCACCTGTAACACAATCCGTCCAATATCGATTTGTCTCCAGAAATACAGGGATCGCCAATATACCCAAAATACTCAAAATCAGGAAAAGAGATATTCATGTTACTATCTGCGACACAACACACAAGAATTATAATTAAAACATAATTGAAATAATAGCAAATAAAATCATCAACAAATAAACTCGAAATAATCAAATACCTGACCTTGATCAACATAACAACATATCACCAAACACTACAGATTGACTGGGGCGTTGAAAACCTGAATATTAACTCCACTAGGTTGACTTGGTGAAGGAGCTTTAAACTGCATTAAGGCGATCTGAGCATTGAGCTCACGCAATTTTTCTTCGCTCTTTTCATTATCATCCTGTAACTTAAGCACCCGCCTGATAAGTTTGTTTTTATGGTTCCTCAGTCGCACAAGATGCTGATTACTTTCATCAACTTTTACCTTTAAACCCTCATTATCAGCTCTCAATAAGTCTCGACTCGCTACTATTTCGTTCATCTTATCTTCCATTCGGCGAACCTTGTCTAACAGACAACTAATGAACATAGGTTGAATAGTTTCCCCAATTCCACGAGAAACAGCTGAAGCTGTTTTAACAAGCTTTTCTCTTACAACTGAATCAGTCGTACAATCAACTAGGACTTCCTGAACTTTCTTATCCACTATTGAAGGACTATCACTATCAAGAGTGACATCAATATCAGGCCAAGCAGGATGAACCTCTACAGACAGCGAAGGATTTTCAGAGATGCCTTCAGCAGTTACAGGGTGACTTTGCCCAGCTAGATCAGCAACCAAATCACGATGAATCACATCATCATTAACAGGTGAAGGGACAGCAATTTCCTCATCATCGATTACAACCGTTTCAACTGGAAGCTAAACATTCACATGGTTTCGTGCCATCCTGGATTTCGCCATGCTCCTGGTTAGCCTTCTAACCAACTCGGACCTAGGTAAATTTCCTCGACGTTTTCTAACTCTGTCGCTACTGTTTGATGGAGTAACGGGTGACAGGGTTGAAATTTTCTTCATACGTCTAGGCTGAAATGAGGCATGGGAATCAGTCTCTGGGTTACCCAGAGGTGCTTGAGAGGGTTCTGCACTCTTAAGGCTAGGGTTTAATGTAGGTTTGCTCAAAGGAGCAGAACTTGAAACCCTATGTTTGCTACAGTCACCTGGACTGTCAAACATACAATGACAAAACTCTGAGAAACCATTTGATTCTATGAACTACTCCCATGAGCGACCAGACTTCATTAGTTCATTTTCAATCAACATACGGACTAGCCCGTGGTGAAACAAACTGTGGCTTACATGTTTTAGTCCCTTCTTTATAGCGTTTGACATTTTAAACAAACTGTGTAGAAGATAGTAAGGGAGATTGATGGGAAATCCTATGAAAGTAGCCATCAAACGAAGGTGGTATACATAGGCCAAGGACAACCGACCTTCACAGGTTAAATACCTGTGAATTAAATCAAGCACGGGGCGCCAGTTTTTCAAGAAATACTTACGTGCAACTCCTGTCCGAAAAGAAATTTCTTGAGACGGGTTCTTCAGCAACGATCTCCATTCCGTAATCTCCATTTTCTGATACTAAACCACTTCCGCCCATCCAGAGACAGACCTGTTGCACTTGAAATCGACCTCTCATCAACCCGAAAGCACAAATCTCCAACTTCTGCTTGATAGTTTACCAGGGACAAAGCAAACACTCTGGTGACTTCTGGATTAGAATCAGAAAACTTCTCAAGGAATGGCAGCCACCCGACATCTTTGACCTTTTGCAAAAGCCCAGGGTTCGAATTCAATAGGGTTAATTCATAGGGTTCGACTCTCACGACAGGGGCCATCACTGATTGTTTATAAACGCGAAACCATGCACAGAACATATGCCACCACCAGATTAACGACAGAAGAGCAGGTTGAGAGCACTTGGAACCGAGACTCAGCAGTAGTAAATAATACACAGGATAAGCCATACGTGAATGTAGGCGAAACCCCTGCGGGTTCGGCATGAGCAGAGCCATCACTACTCGGAGTGTTGAATGCAAATGACGGTTGAAACCCTGAAATACTAATGTTATCTCAAGCAAGCCTGAATTAAATGACAGGAAAGCTCAAGGTGTACGTAATAACAGGTGCTCCGCTGGTAAACAGCCACGACAAGGAATAGGTACGAGAGCTGAGACGTGGACAGCAGGGTAAGTACGAGTGTCATAATAACACTCTGAATTTGTGATGAATGTGACTCGTGCCATAGATCATTCCCCATAATGTGTTCGGCTCATTCATCAAAGGTGGTGAATTATCATATAACTCGACACTAGACCTTTGCATATTATCACATGCAAATTAATATCAATGCAAATAATGGTTAACAAACTTTAGGATATGGCATGCGAATCATGTATCTAGGATTCTATAGAGTTCGACAAACCTTTGATCACCATTACCCGATTCTGCATAAAGATCATGATACACGGCCTTAGTAATATTTCTTATCAATGAAATCGACCAGAAACGGTGTTAATGTTTAAGAGAACCTGCACAACTAGGATATACAGCATCAAGCATAAAGACCATGAACACTCATGTATTAAAATCCCTAGTTACAATTCATCCAAACCAGTAACTCAGAGATATTGATATCATTGATCCAATGTAACTTGCAAAGTTTGTTCAAAAAATGTTGACTTCATTAAATCAGTAGCCAAGGAAAAATCCTCCTTTCAGTAGACGAATTTATCCCTTTTAAAATTTAAACATTTCATCGAACAAAATGGGATTTTGTTCGATGAAATAATGATTTTAGAAGGTTGTTGAGCAGGGGCACAACATAAACCAAACTAAATGAGGGCAGATCTACAACACTAAGAAGAAATCAAGTTTCTGACAAAATGCAGGAATTGATCCAAACAGTCATATCGGGACCTGTAGAGGCCAATACCAACAAGCAGCTTGAAAAGGCATACCAGCTATTCAAAAGCATGGTGTCGACTCTACAATCACATCTACAAAATACAAAGAAAGATCAAATAGAGAAAACATCCAGACTACTCAGGCAATAGTATACAACATTCTCGGAGGCTCACAAAGTGTTACAAGACCATTTGGAGGAATCTATAATCATAGATGAAGTGATCCATGATTGGCCTACCTATTATGGACAAGTATTTCAGCAAACCCGTAAGACCCGTGAACAGATTAAACTGTTAGAAAAGAGACGAGGAATGGAAGAAACAATGATAAATAAAATACAAGAACAAATTGTATTGGAAATATCCAAACTGCAAAAACTCGAGAGACAAGCACACAAGTGGGTACAAAAATCACTACCGATACTTGACAAACTGGATACAATTTGCCTACAGATGAAAAGAATACTAGATGCAGCAGAAGAAAAAGCTCAATTCATGGGACCCAACATGGAAATCATTGTAGACCTTTCCATCCAAGAAAAGATGTTGACTCTGTCAAGCATCACAACATTGACTATCGACATCCAGAAAATATTACAGAGTTGGACATAATTTCAACACCAATTGGACTTTACAGCAAAAGCAATTGTTGAAATATGCATACAGAAACGACCAACCATTCGACTACACAGTCCATGAAGACAAATAATACCAAAAACAACTACCTAAGACAGCACACTATTGAAGTACCTCCCCTATTTCTTAGGGATAAAGAAAGATTTTGTTCCTATGGGAGATGTTAGAGTAGCTAGTTGGTGAGCCGAATAGTTGAATAACCGACTAATTAGAGAGTAGGTTGGCTGCATAAGGTCATGTCGGTTGACCGAACAAACAGGTAGTTATATGTAACAGTTTGTAAATCATATATATTAGGCTGTTGAGCCAGATGAGAACTCGGTTCAGTTCTGTGTAGGTATGGACCCTCATGTTATAATATAATATGTTATTTCCTTACCTATGTTCTTGTCTTGTGTCTATTATGTCTATATGATTCCTTGTGTATTATTGGTAACCCTCTGTGATCTATGAGATTACAACATGTCTTCTATTTTCCTCTTTTCTCTGCTATGATGTCAATAAGAAGTGTATTGAATATGTTTATGATGTTGTTCCAATGAACTGATGATGTGATCTATCCCAATTCAGTTACAATTTTGATGAATGATGATGAAGCTTATTGATGTTGTTTTATGAATGATACTGCTGCGATAAATGAATGATGTGATATGTTATGAATTGTGATAACTGTCTTAGTTCTATCGAGTGACTTAGGGTAATCAAATAGTTATGTTGTTGAAGTAGCAAATGCCATATCTTCCCTTCTTATTTCCAAAAACTTGGTTCCGTCAGCTTTCCCTTGAACACCTCGGGTGAGAATTCGTCCACTCCGTGGATGTTGTTGGGAAGGGTAAAACTTGTCTGGGTCGGTGCTTAGGGAGATCACACTGGTTGGGAATTGACTGAGTGAGAACCCCTGTCGACGGGGCTTTATTGGTGGGTGTTTTCCAACAAGAATACTTACCTACAGTAAATTCAAAGACAATGACAACAGACATGACATCCCATATGGAATTTCCACCAACTCTATCAAACAATGACCTCACAAAGTAAAATAAAGTAAAATAGAGAGACCAAAGACTTAATACTTCCTTATGAGTTCATCGTAAAATGATTCCACAAACAAGTAGCATGAAATTCCTTGATCATGATAACAAGACCAAAATTAGCTTGGACTTGAACTTATTATTCTTACATGATAACCCGAGTATGAGCAATAGAACGGAAAAATTCCAGCATAAGTTCCCCTGTGCTTTTCGGCAAAATTGAATACCTAAAAAATACAAGACATATAATATGAATATTTACATAGAATGCCAAGAGTTTAATCTTATAAGATGTAAACATTTTAGTATTAACATCATCTCGGTATGAATAATTTGTTTCCAATATATACAAAGAATAAGCAGTTTAGTATTTACCCTCATCACAGTACCAATAAGTTGTGTTGAATACAAAGGATTTGATTCGCAAAATACAGATGATGCAGCTGCAAGTGTTGTGACAGTTTCAGCAGCAACTTCTAGTCCATGATGTTTCTTATCAATTTTATACACAGTCCTGACACTGTCCATGTCTTCTCGCCTCTCTCAACAATCATAATCGTTGTTAGGATATCCTACCTGCCATAAATTTTCAGTGCATAACCAACATAATTTATCCATAAAATGTAGAATTATTAAGTAAACTGTGGCTGTAACTATGAGCTAATTTAGTTAGCGGAGATTTAAATAATAGTATACTGTATTTACCTAGACATATATGGTCTCAGGATGTGTACATTTTCTTTTAGCAGGTAATCAGTGGCCCAATGTATGGTAGTTTTAGTGTTGTCTAGCTCGCTGTCCATGAATCCACCAAATTCCAAAACACTCCATGAAAACATTGTTGTTGTGAATGCCATTGGAAATCCAAATTTAACCTCCTGCTTCGTTGTATCCTCCTGACAAGTTAACCTAAAAAATTAATTGCAAGTCTCATCAAATCATTGAAAAGCTTCCATAGCATTTCAACACGTATTTTCAAGTTAGGGATCCAAAACTATAACTCAATGACACAGTCACCCTATTATTGTCGTTATCCATAGTAGATCTCATGCTCAATGACATCGTATAGAAAATCTCATGCTCAATGACACATAACTCTATTATTGTCATTATCCATAGCAAATCTCATGCTCAATGACACAATAACCCTATTATTGTCATTATCTATAGCAAATCTCATGCTCTTCTTAGGGTTTGATGTGCAAATAATACATGTCCAAAGCAGATGTTATATTTCTCATACAAGGTTTATAGAAAAGCATGTTTAAGCGTTAAGAACATGTTTTTCGTCTTAAAAAATCATAAATTCAATTCCCAAACATTACAAATTTAACATTAATAAAATAAATTTTAGTTAATAAAATTACAAAAACCATATTATTTTCTGCTGTCATATATCCAATAACGCAAAAAAATGTTAAAAATTAGGCATATGTATCGATATATAATGCCTTCCAACAATAATATAACATTGAAAAAACTGAAGACAGTACTGAAACATGTCATGGAGGGTATGACAGTTGCATACATCCTAAGAAGATATATCTAACAGAGCAGAGTCCCTTCTCCACGCCATACATTGCTTAGAATTATTATGTCCATGCTTACTAAGGTTAATCATGACAACTAACAAACCATCAATTTGTACTCACAAGGATTTTGCTATCCCAGATTCAAAGATGACATTAGGGATCTTGCACCTTTGGCCCTACTCCCATGGTAAGTAAGGTATTCTTTGTAACGTCCCCAACCCTTTGACCGGCAAAGAGGACGCTACTAAACACCAAACATAAACCTCCGGGCAACTAGCTCCATGGACATGAACATACATAAAATGTTGGAATAAAATTCTTAAAACATAAAACATACTAAGATGCATAATCTTTCATATACATAGCGAAAGAAAACATACATTCAATCAAGCATGCCACATGTTCATTATATTCATTAATCAGTAATATAAATGTAGAGACGAAATAGTCAAGAATACTTATCTTAAACAGGATTCGTCATGCAACCAGCTACGTCACTGTAGCGTTCCACCCAACCATAGGCCAGTGTGCTCATCAATCTCTTAGCAACGTTTCCACCCCCAAATTGGGCATGATTCCTTAAGGAAAAAGGGTCAAAGCAGGCTTACACATAAATTGGGCCCGATAAACCCCACTGTGGACGGCCCGATAAACCCCATTTAGCCTTTCCTAGCTCCTTAAGGGTCAAATCATCCAAGCCCACATAGTGGGGTTTATCGGGTCGTCAAGGAGCTAGGAAAGGCTAAATGCTAAGCTGGTGGCCTCATTGGAGAGCTAAGGATGCCTACACCAAAGTTAACCTGAATTTTAAGACATCCACACACCCGACGCTAGGAATCAGTCCTTTCTCTGCTTCACAATCCCTCAGGCCCTGACTTCCCTTTCTAATACTCTTCAAGGGTTGTGGAGAAGAAATCCAGCAGTCTAACTCTATCTGAGTGGCTCTAAACACCATTTTTCTCAAGTATACCCAACCTCTAGTCCTACTCTCAACAGTCCAAAGACCAACCACTTCATGCCACAGTAAAACAAATAGTTCACATCTTTGTGAAGAAGGTAAAGATAACAGGGTGACAACCCTAAACAAAAAGGTGAACATAGCTCAAGTCAAACAAGACATTTCAGAGTTGTTCTTGGCCCTAGCGCGAACAAAACACTCAGAAACAACCCCACAAGATATTGGCACACGCAGGAACCAATACTAGGGAAAATCAACAGCAGCCCCCAATCATATAAGGAAAAGATGGCAACCTTACACCATTCGCAAATGGGAAAGAAGCAAAAATCCCAGCATAGACAGGGGAAACTCAACCAACGAATGTGGAAATCAACAGTCAACCAACATCTATGAGCCCACAACACACAATCCCCAAAGTAAACACTGGAGAACTTACATAGGTAGAAATGGGAAAGGAACCGATTCCCAATCTGTACGTGAGGGAAAAGAGCGCAGCCAACAGAATGGTGGAAGAAAACATAGCCCCAATTCAACGATGGGGTAACAGAATGTTACACAGTATGATAATGGTGGAGAAGACACAACTCCCTGTGTGAAAAAGAGAAAGATAGAACAACTCCTTATGGGAGGAAAAATAGATTCACAACCAACAATCGATGAGAGAAGGGATAACAGAGCCGACCCCTGCCTGTGGGAGATGGTCTAGACAGACTCGCGATGGATAACCCAATGGTGCGAGAGAGAGAAGAACGTCTCTGTGTGAGGGTAAGCCTACCCAAAAATTCACGAATGGAAGAGTGGAGTGAGTAGAAAAGTGGTGACTGTTCCCCTGCCCTCCGCGTGAGGAATAATGAGCTCAATGGTGGAGTGTACATGGGGAAAAGACTGGAAGTATTTCCACCCACCACTCTCCATCCATAACTACTCCCAACAAATCAAACAGTAGAAGTTTAGTCGGTGGTCGACACATGGAAACTTCCAATGACCCCCATGGGTTAGACATACCCCCTTAACCTTAGGAATAATTCCCTTTTCATTCAACATTGTACCGTCATAGCTGGCTGTAGGTTTATTTTAATTGATGTGCATATTTACATGATTCACAAAACTATAATGTGCCAGATGGCACAATATACCATTGGCAACGATCCCTCTTGTTGAAACATACACAACCAAATCGGGGGTGGGGCTTTTGCCTTTTGTTCCACACCATGATTTATTACAATATATACATCATGTACCTTTTAATGCAAACAGGGTCAAAACTAGGGCATTAAAATCCCCTCCCCCTTGGAATATCACCATCCTCGGTGTTCCAATGCATAGGAATACATATACAATTTGCACATCCAAAATTTCAAAGTTTTGCAGATCTGTCCCATGTTCAATTATTTACTTGAAATTTCAGGACCAAGCCCCTTGGCTTCCATGAGCTTCTCCTACTAGTTCTCAGCTTTTGGCTCATCCCCAAGTCGAGGAACTTTGTGGCTATTGCCCTCTTTATGTTCCCTCGTTGGGTAGTCCTGGCATAAATGATGTCCTCCGCATTTCTGACATTTCGATGGCTGCTTCATCTTCACCTGCTCAATTTCCTTTGAGTCTTCATGCCTGGACTATTTCTTAACAGATTGCTTGGATGAATGTCCCATCATTGATCCGCCTTCCTTGCTGTTATGGATTACTCCCAAAAGGATTTTTACCTCCTTTTGCAAACCAATAGAGTCTTGCAAAATCTAGTGGTTCATCTCATTCTACCTTTTTTGTATCTTGAGCATCTCTTCAAGATTCTCTTGGGTCTTGGAAATCATTTGAAGGAGACTTCCAGCCAAGTCTAGCAACTTTTGGTATACTGCCATGATCAATGTGCACCACTGGACTTCAGCTTTTTCACCTGTTAAATGCATCATTGAAATTCTATTAGACCAAGCATAATATAGGCATTAATAGCAGTCAATTAATTACCCAATTGGCATGACGGTCCAAGTCTCATCAAGGAGACTTTCGTATTCTTCATGCCTTCCCAACCAACACATGAGCTCATTCATGTCCATTCTTGGGAAGGGAATTAACCATTCTAGCATTCACAATTTACTTTAAGCAAATACACACATTCCATTTTCAGTCATACATGCATTCAACAATCTTTTGTTTTCACAATGCATATATATATATATATATATAATCAAAAGGTAGGAGAGAGCAGCAAGAGTTTTTCCCCTCTTTGTTTCGTTCCATCCTAGAACCCACACCACCACTGTGGCTTTTCATGCTCTCAGCCCCTTTCACTTCACTATGAATGTTGGACCAATCCTTCTTGGTCATGACACTTAGTGTCTTCAGTCTATTTCAAACCTCTCAACCATGGAGCCTCCCCACATGGTTTGTCTCGGCTGCTAGGAACTTCACAGTCTCACTAGCACCTTTTTCATTACTACTCATTCTGAGCTCTTCAAGACAGCCACATGTCCACATGCACCCCTAGGATTCTCTCATAGTCCTCGCTTCCAGCGATTCCTATATTCAAACATCGAATAAATTCACATGTTTGGTTTATTCTCATCAGTTTTTATCTCTTAAAGAAGAGCTTAAAACATCATAACCAATTCATATCCACATGCATATTCATAAGCAAGAATTTCAAAATAATCCAATACTTATCTGTACTGTGCATTTCCTCACTGGTCCATAGGATCCTGCTTCGCTTTGCAATCCTTACGATCATCTATGGACTTGGATGTTAGACCAGCACACAGGCTACTTCACAACATCCTTTTATACATATATCAGGCACAGTCAAGCCAACCTTTAGTTGGGTTTATCAGATTGTCAACAAATCTCCTGCACTTATATCAACAATGCACTTATATCAACAACCAATCATCAGCCAATCCAACACTGTTGGGTTTATCAGGCCATCAACAATAACACATGGACTTATATAAATAATAAACGACCATTTCCATGTCTCATTTCCGGTAGTGAGCTCTAATTCCACTACCCCATATCACACAAGAGACCACTCCCTTCTCTGAGTTGACAGTCCCTCAAGAATGTCTCCTTCTCTATAGAAGGTAGAATGAGCTCAAGCCATTGTCCCTTTAGTGTACAACACCAGACTACATCTATTTAGCCTGACAACACAACCAATATAAGCATATTCATCAGCGTTATTGTTCTAAAACTGTAATCACATTTCATATCATTCACTATCAAGTATTGAGACACCAGGAGTGCGTCCACTTCCTAGGGTGTAATCAATATTGAAAAACCCTTTCATGATCCGACATCAGAAAAGTGTGCACCATTTTCCGATGTGTTCCATGTAGGCCCTATTCATACTCAAGCAATCGGTCATAATGGAAATAAAATCAAAACATGTTTTGCATATTGAATTCAACAATTTGACATGCATATTCTTAGCTAGGGTTATAGAACACTTATCCATTTGCCGATGCAGTATTCCTTCGTTAAGGAGGAATGGGGGCTCCCTTCTCTGAGTTGACAGTCCCTCGGTTTTCCATCCCAACTCCTCTTTTCATTTTGTATCCACACCTGTCTTACCAACATAATCTATACCATCTCACTCATGTTGCTTACCAAACATGTAGTGTAGATGAGACATTTTCCAAATGTCCAATGGAGTTTCACCCAAAACCCATTTCCAAAATAAGGGGAAAACCTTCCCATGAAGTTTGGCTCCTACAGGACATCACACATGATCTTCTTGTAGTGTGTACCCTTGGAACATTGATCAAATAGCCAAACAGCCAATCATTATCTAATAATATAATCCAAATTTGATTGTTCCATAACCAAGCAATGACATTAGCAATTAAACTCAATGAGAATTTGCAACTCTGTTTACTACAGAAATTGAATTGCTTGGCAACGAGGTGATCCTCATTTGTGGGTCTCTTGTAAGCAGCACCACTATGCCCATTATAATTTCATGCTTACTAGAATAAAATGAATACCCACTTACAATGTGTCCTCCTGACACAATCTTATGCAAGCCAATAGTTATTAGTGGTTGTCAGTAATTTCTCAAATCTGCAATTCACAAATTCAAATTTAACAACCCATTATGCATACAAACTATTTTTACAGCCATGAGACTCTCCTCATAAGGTTCAGCTCTTTCACATGGTATATTTTGTCATTTTTCATGGTCTTACTCTCATTGCCATGCTCTAAACAATCTACCTGAAACCTGAACTTCAATCAACCAAAAAATTGGTAAGTCTGGACGCACATAACCTTTTCGTTGCTGCAACCATCATTGAAGCATTTTCAGAATTTAAAAATTCAAATACTCCTAGCTATTAATCACATCAGTATTACCAAAACTCGTTTACATCACGCAATCATTATCATACTAACATTTGCAAGGTATAGTGACATCATTTATGCAATTTTAAATGAATTGTTTAGATACTCCTTACTTTACAAGCATACCATTGTACCACTTAGCCCGTCCATAGAGCATTTCCGGCAGCCAATTGATCATGACTATCCTCTTTATGCACTTATTATCCTGCATTCATAACAACTCTTGAAATGGTTCCGGAATTGTCATCAATTCATCAGTTCATGCATTAGTTATTCATAATATCACATGCACTATCTCAATGCATTCATGCAATGCATAACTACAAGATTTATAAAATCTTTTCATGCATACCCACCCAATTCTACCTTGCATTGATTTAGGAATACTATGCATTCAAACATACCATGCATGGCCCAACCATGACTACTTCATATAGGATGCATGACTATAATCAAGATCATTAGTGCTTACTTTCCTTGGGCTACTAAGCTCATAACAACATAATGCAGGAATGACACATTTCTCTATGAATGCAGTATAAAATTCAAATACCCACATGGTGTGAGACCTCTTATTTTTACCATTCCATGAAATTTTCATAATGAAACTCTTACCTTCATGGGTCCTACTTACACCCTAGACATTACCAGTTTGGTTGGTCCTTCACAGGATTTTGTAGAATTTGCTCACCAACTTTGTATTTTGGACTTGTTTCCTTATTCCTTTCTTCATAGGGTTGCTAGTCACATTCATTAGCATCAACAACATATTCATCCATGTCCAATTTGTCGTTGGTTTTCCACTAATGTCAACACCAATGTAATAATTATCATTAGTGGCTCATTATAAATGTATTACCAACATGTAATATCTTATGCATGCTATGCATATCCTCATATATTTCATGTATAAAACTTGTAATTAGCAAGACAGGGTTTAAGTAAATTTCCCTTTTTTCTTTTTTTTCAAGTCCCTCATTCTTGTATGGAACTCCTCTTCCACATAGCAGTTGGTTTGACTTCATGGTATTGCTACCTCTAGGCATGCAATTCCCAGATTTGTCCATATTGACAGCAGCACATTTTTCTTTCAAGCAATTACTAGCACTTTGCTGCTCCACACTCAAATTATGGTGACTCTCCCTTGTTCCCCACTGCATACTATTTCCAACGCCTATCCACATGCTTCATTCTGACCTTGGGTGTGAAAACCACACCATTTCAAAAATGATGGAAAAACACACCACCGAATTTTGGTCTGGAATGCAGAATTCAGCCACCTAGAATTCTCTTCCTTCTTATCCCTGTAATCCACTGGTAGTCCGCTGAAAATCCACTAAAAAATAGTTGGAATTTGCTGAGAGAAATTTCACTTTGAAAAACCCAAAATTTCTTAAATAGAATCGGGTCTCATCCCAACTAACATTACGACGTTTTGGTGGTCAGAAAAAACTAATTTCCTCCACTGCTTATCGGTGGCCATACAACTAACCCTTTCCGTGGTATCAGCGGTATGTTCATCTATGCTTCCAGACTTTATCGGAAATGCCAAAGGCTATCCCTCAGCAGTCAAATAGCTAACGTTTTCCTCCGTTTCGGGTCTGTAGTTATCTAATCTTCCAAAATTTATTGGCGATTAGAACCCTTAAGCCTAGAATTGCATCGGTGATGCCAAGGACTATTCAGTGTCGGTCAAATAGCTAGCGTCTTCTGCTGTTTTGGATCCCCATCCATCTAAGCTTTCGAGTCCTTTATCAACGCAACAAAAGCCATCATCGACAATCGGATCCTCTACCTCTCGGACGGCTAGTTCTCTAAGCTTCTGCAACAGCGGGCGCACAAACGTCTGACTCCTCCGACTTCCATCGACCCTCAAAACCCCTAAGTGCTATGTGTCGGCGATCGGCAATTGAACGTTCTAGCCATCAGAATGCTTTTCCACATCGTAGACGCAATGGCGGATCCACGATCATCTAATTTATTCCGACGTCAGCTGCCGCATCAACATCTCCATCAACTAAAATTCCATCAACGAATTCCATACCTAATAATTTTCGGTGGAAAACTTCCTTTTTTCCTTTGCGACATTGGCACTTTCATCATCTATTTTCCACTGACGTATCGGTGCTGCCATTGTCTATCTTTTGCTGACGTTTCCGGTACTTAGACAATTTTTCAAAAATTCCTTTTTCCTCGTCTGCTAGCGCATCGGCTACTCCATTCGTTAACTTTCTAACAATACATCGGTGGTCAAAACCACTAATCATCGGGTGGACAGCTCTCTGGGCGGTCGTAACGGTAGGCAGTAAACCATCTGTGGATTCCACAAGCTAAAACTCATTGGTGGTCAAAACAACTAATCACTCCTGATGCATCGGCAGACCAAACGACTAGCTTATCCTAACCTATCGGCAGTCCGTTCAACTAACTATCTTTGATGTATCAGTGATCCAATCGTCTAATATTTTCTGACGGTTCTAGCACTTCGGAAAAAATTTTCTTCCCTTATCTGTCACCGCGTCGGCTCCTCAAACAACTAACCTTCGTCATCGTTTCGACGATCTTCAGGAGATCTCCGCCAAAACCTTCTCTTCTCTTCTCTTCCGCCGCCAACGTTTCGGCTATCTCATCAGCTATTCTTTGCCGACAGTTCGATGAGCACTTTCAAAAATACTTCCTTCCTGCCGCTGCTCCGTCAGCTCTCCTTTCCACTATCCATCGCCAATCCAAACAACTATTCATCGGCAATGTAAACCACTATTCTTCTCCGATTGCCGCTGATCTCATGCCTTATAAAAATTTTGGAAACTTTTTCTCCTCCATCTTCTGCCGCTTCGGCTGTTGGAGCAACTATCCATTGGGTGGATAGTCCATTAAGCAGCCGCAATGGCGGACGCGTCATTAGCTAACCTCCGCCGACATGTTATTGGTGATCCCATTTATCTTAGTGGCACCGATCGCCGATGGTTTTTAACACTTAGGAAAATTTTTGAACTTTTCTTATCATTGCATTAGCTAATTCATCCTTTAATTCTCATCGATGCTTTGAGGATCTTCGACGGACCTTCACCGAAACCGCGACTCCCACTTCCACTAAGTTTTTTCGATGGCCGACGAACACTCAGGAAAATTCTTACAATTTTCTTCCTTCATTGTCGTAACATCGGTGGGTCGTTCTACTAAATTTCGCCATTGTCGGGGTCTTCTGTATCAGATGGTCGTCAGACTAGTTTGCTTGCTGTGTCGGAGGACCTTCGTACTTAGTCCTCCGATGGGCCGACGGTTCCAATACTTAGAGAAAATTTTCAATTTCTCAAAATCTCTTGTCATGCACAGATTCCTTCTTATTTTTGTTGGGCAGAAGGCAACTTGCCTATGCTAGCTGACCTGTCATGGCCCATTCAGGCCCATGATGTAACCTTGAGCTTTGCTACCATACTGTAACGTCCTCAACCCTCTAACCGACGAAGAGGACGCTACTAAACACCAAACATAAACCTCCGGGAAACTAGCCCCATGAACATGAACATACATAAAATGCTGGAATAAAATTCTTAAAACATAAAACATACTAGGATGCATAATCCTTCATATACATAGTGGAAGCAAGCATACATTCAATCAAGCATGCCACATGTTCATTATATTCATTAATCAGTAATATAAATGTACAGACGAAACAGTTAAGAATACTTATCTTAAACAGGATTCGTCCCGCAACTAGCTATGTTGCTGCAATGTTCCACCCAACCATAGGCCAGCATGCTCATCAATCTCTCAGCAACACTGCCACCTCCGAGCTGGGCATGATTCCTCAAGGAATAAGGGTCAAAGTAGGCTTACACATAGCCAAGGTACACAAATCAGCCAACCCCACACAGTAGGGTTTATCAAGAATTCAAGGAGCTAGGAAAGGATAAATGCTAAGCCGGTGGCCTCAATGGAGAGCTAAGGATGCCTACACCAAAGTTAACCTGACTTTTAAGACATCCACACCCTCGACACTAGGACTCGGTCCTTTCTCTGCTTCATAGTCCCTCAAGCTCTAACTTCCCTTTCCAATACTCTTCAAGGGTTGTGGAAAAGAAAGCCAATAGTCTAACTCTGTCTAAGTGGCTCCAAACACCAGTTTTCTCAAGCATACCCAGCCTCTAATCCTACTCTCAATAGTCCAAATACCAACCACTGCATGCCACAGTAAAACAAACAGTTCAAAGCTCTATGAAGAAGGTAAAGATAACAGGGTGACAACCCCAAACAAAAAGGTGAACACAGCTCAGGTCAAACAAGACGTTTCAGAGCTGTTCTTGGCCCTAGCATGACCAAAACACTCGGCAAGAACCCCACAAGATATTGGCACACACAGCAACCAATACCAGGGAAAATCAACAACAGCCCCCAATCATATAAGGAAACGACGACATCATCACACAGCAACCTGAAACCAGGGCAAATCAACAGCCCCAATCTTACCATGAAACGATGGCAACCTTACACCGTCCACAAATGGGAAAGAAGAAAAACTCCTAGCATAGACAGGGGAAACTCAGCCAACGAATGTGGAAATCAACAAGCAACCAACATCCACGAGCCCACAACACAAAATACCCAATGTAAACATTGGAGAACTTACACAAGTAGAAATGGGAAAGGAATCGATTCCCAATCTGTACGTGAGGGAGAAGAGCGTAGCCAACAGAATGGTGGAAGAAAACACAGACCTGATTCAACGATGGAGTAACATAACGTTACACAGTCTGACAATGGTGGAGAGGACACAAATCCCCGTGTGAACAATATAAATATAGAACAACTCCCTGTGGGAGGAAAAACAGATCCACAACCAACAATCGATGAGAGAAGGGAGAACGGAGCCGACCCCTGCCTGCGGGAGATGGTCCAGGAAGACTCACGATGGAGAACCCAACGGTGCAGGAGAGAGCAGAATGTCTCTGCGTGAGGGTAAGCCCAACCAAAAAACCGTGAATGGAAGAGTGGAGTGAGTGGAAAAGTAGTGACCGTTCCCTTGCCCTCCACGTGAGGAAGAGCGAGCTCCCTGGTGGAGTGTACGTGGGGAAAATATTGGCAGTTCTGCCACCCACCACTCTCCAACCATAACTGCTCCCAACAAATCAAACAACAGAAGTTTAGTGGGTGGTCGACACATGGCAACTCCCAATGACCCCCACGGGTTAGACAACCCCCCCTTAACCTTAGGAATAATGCCCTTTTCATTCAACATTGCACCGTCGCAGCTGGCTATAGGTTTATTTTGATTGATGTGCATATTTAAATGATGCCCAAAACTATAATGTGTCGGATAGCACAATATACCATCAACAACGATCCCTCTTGCCAAAACATACACAACCAAATCTTTGGTGGGGCTTTTGCCTTTAGCTCCACACCACTATTTATTACAATATATACATCATGTACCTTTTAATGCAAATGGGGTCAAAACCAGGGCATTACATTCTTCATACTATTACACTCATGATTTACTATAATATTTTCTTTCATCTTCCATAGCAGTATTCAGATAAAATTTCTTTAACAAGATTACAGGACTCGACTCTGAGGGTTTACCCAAATTTTAGGTGGAATCTCCTTCTAGTTCCTTCAATGTTATGATTGGTATTGGTTCAAAGGTAATACTCACCACACAATTTTATTTAATGTGCATTGTTGTTTTCAATTCCCTCACCTTCATAATACTTTCATGGAAGACGATAATTACACCCTTCTCTCTTCTTGAAAATTGTTAATGCTTTTTTATGCCCACGAGGTACTCATCCATTCTCTTTGTATTGCTTCAGTTGATTATCCAAGACCGAAAGGAGGAAGTCCCAAGTCTGCTTAAGTTTAGGACATGGCCCTTGGTGTCACCACAAAGTCTCATAGAGTTTCATAGGTTTGGGAACTAGAGACTTAATCTTTGCTACTCTTTAATAGTGTTTGTCTCATTTATTTTTGAAGAGTTAGATCACCTATGACTCTAATGATTTAATACAGTTGATACTCAATTTTTCTTGTGTACTAATTAGGTGTACTTTTCTTTCCTCATTGCACATCATCACATGTATGAGAATAGTTTTTTGTAATTTGTAGGTTACTTTTATATATATATATATATTACATCGAATGAGCATACCCATATTCCGTTACTCTGATGGTAATATTTTTCCCTTAATTTTATGCATGTCCACATATTTCATATCTTTCTATGGTGCATACGATCTAATAATGAAAGTATAAGTACTACATTCTCTCTTTTCCATAAGACCAATAATAAAATAGATACATTATCTCCTACTCTCTGCGCATACAATTGAATAATAAAGGAATTAAGGTATAATAGTTTCGTTTGAACAAGAATGTGATGATAATGTCTCTTATTTTCTGTGCATGCAAATAAATAATAGAAGAATAGGTTCAATATCTACAACTCTACTTATTTTAAGATATTCCACATCTTTATATGGTGCATTCGATCTAATAATGGAAGTATAGTTACTACATTCTCCCTTTTCCGTAAAACTCCATGCATTTGAATCATAAAAGGATACATTTTTTTCTTACTCTTTGAGCAGACAATTGAATAATAAAGGAATAGGTACAATATGTTCGTTTGAACAAAAATACGATGACAATGTCTCTTATTTTCTGTGCATGCAAATAAATAAATAATAGAGGAATAGGTTCAATATCTCCATGCATTTGAATGTCTCTTATTTTCTGTGCATGCAAATAAATAGTAGAAGAATAGGTTCAATATCTCCATGCATTTGAATCATAAAAGGATAAATATAAAATCTCCTCTTGAGCATAATATGATAATGTATGTTATTTAATGTACATACGCTTTGCAAAGAAGACACCGAATGCAATTAAGGCTATACACATTCTTCAAAGGTCTAATAGCTTTGAAAAATGTATATTGGTTAGCATCAAGATTGTTTTCTATATAGAGATCATAAGCCAAATAGAATTACCATAATGAACTATGGATTGTTGAGAGTTGCACTGTGCATATTTGGCTCAAAACCCGGCTTGAGGTGTTGGAATCAGCCAGACTTGCACTGTGCAATTTGGCCCAAAATCAAGCTTGAAGTGTTGGAGTTAGAGGTGGCTGCTTTTGTGTACTCTACTTAGTCTTTTTTTCTTTTTGATATTGTTTAGATTTATGGTAGGTTTTTGGTTGGCCGGAACATTCCTTTTAAGAAAAAATATTATACAATAAGACATTTACTTTCAAAACATTGTATTTTATTAAATGATATTTAGTCTACTAAGGTACATCCTTCTTTCTTAAACTTTAATTCTCATAAACTCTAACATCCTTCTTACATATAAACCTCACCTTAAAAAAAACAATCACAAGAGTATTGCCACATGGTGGCTCTTGTTTTTATATTTTCAATAACAACTTATATTTTTAAATTTCCATACTTTCACTAATTTGACAATGATTTGGTGGAGAAAAATAGATAAGTTATCATGTTTAAATGAATGTAAAAGACACCGAATATCAAAATTCAACAAGAAGGTTGTCTAGTCCTCACAAGAGGGAGTGCTATTGATTTTTCTAACTATCATAACGTCTTCATTGGCTTTTTTTTATTGCACTACATTAATGCAATGATTTTTTTCATAAATAATAACCCACCATTTAGTTTTAAATAAGGGCATTGGCATTACTCATTTATTCTACAATCCAAATCTAAGGTCATGCTACCAAAATTATATATGTTTTCAAAGGGTTTCAAAAATTAGATAAAATCTTTATGAAACATAACATTTTCATAGGTGAAGAGTAGCATAAATTAGACATTATATGTTCTAAAGGTGAAAAATATAGAGAATCTCACCTCTAGTTAACACATTAATACTTGAATAGCAACAACCTCCTTTGTTAGAATATCATAAGAAGCAAGTGCCAAAATAGTTGCTAGTAAAGACTGCAACTGAAGCATAAATAACAGATTGTAGTTAAGAATTAGCGAGAAGATTTCATCAATTCATAGAAATTAGTCCTATAGAGTAAAAGAGACCAGATTTTATATGCATAAAGCTATTTCACAAACTATATTTATCAAAATAAAAGGAACTAAAACAAGTGAGATTTGACCCAAACTATATAAAAAGAAAAAAAAAACACGTTAAATTTAACATATGTCATGCACTACGCTTCAAATCATCGGGTGATGGTGGTAAAATCGTAGAAATTTACCACTTGACTACAACATTAGGGCATACAGTAAGTACACCAATGGTGGTAAACTGGTAGCAATCTACCACTTGACTACATTATTAGGGCATGAAATAAGTATGGTAAATTTATAGCAATTATTTAACACTTGACTATAGCATTAGGGCATGCAATAAGTATGGTAAGTGACTAGACCAGTAATTATTCCAATGATGGTAAACTCATAGCGATTTGCCACCTGACTATACCACACATCATATTGTTGCATAACAGTAAGTTACTGTAAGAGAAGTAAGTTACTGTAATCGAATTCACTTTTTCCTCAAGGGAAGTAGTTTGGTCATATCCATCGGAGGGATGAGTATTGTGGGCTGACATAACACCTTCTCTGCATTTTTTCAGCAGAGTTTCCTCCCTTTTAGACTTCTAAATCTCCACCATGTTTTCCTATGGCTTGTGATAGGATTCTACCCTATCGAATTCCCCCTTGTAATGTTTCTTCTAAGCATCGGATTTATAATTCGGCCCGAGAGACATTTTTTCCTCGGGGAATAAAGAGTCGTGCTCCAAGAAGAGGGAATGATTTCGAACCGCAGCAACCCCACAAGTAAAATGTATCAATAAATAAAGACTCGCTCCAAGAGGAGAAAAAGAGTTCGAATTGCAACAACCCCACAAGTCTTTACTTCATTCAAACCCTTCCTACTCCTTTAGCTCTCTGCGAATATAAGAAGAAAGTTGAAAAAAAGTTGTTGGTAAAGATTGCAACTGCAGCATAAATAACAAATTGTAGTTATTGATTGTAGTTATCATTCCTAATTATAACCCTGAAGTTATAATTGACCTAATAGAGGCCAATGGGTAAACTAATATTCCCCCGAATGTTTTCTCACAGCAACCACAAACAGAAAAGAGGAAAGCACAAACAGACAAAGGAAGCTGGTAAACCCAAGAGGCCAACCCATTTCCACCATCTTCTTTGTATGGAGTAGATAGAAAAGCACTTGGTCAAAATCATAACTTCACCCATATTTTGTAAATTCCCAAGACCAATAATTTTGGGTGAAGTTAAGAATAATATGTGTTAAAAGTGCAACTATGCACCAATGGCCCCTCTGTCATGTCACTGCTTGTTCGGTAAATGTAAAACCCAAGTCATTCATATTCAATCTTAAAAAAAAACAATCTATACCCAAGTCATTCAAATTCAAATTAACAATCTATAAACCCAAGGCATTCCCATTCAATCTTTAAAACAAGTCATTCAAAAAGACAAATTACTAAACTACTTGTTATCCTAGATTTTTCAGTTTACAATGACAAAAAGCTTTCGAAACCCTTCTGAGTAAAAATCCATACAACCCTACTTGATTTGTGAAGCTGATTCCCTCTCCTAGCAGTATGTGCCCGCTATTGAGCAAGGTTACGTCCATGGAAGTGACGTTAGAGCGGATACTATAAGAAAACTGATACCTTAATGTGAAGAAGGAATAGCTTGATGCTTGGTTGCATCCTTCAAGTGAACTTGCCCATTTCTTCCTTCTTGTTTTTATGGAGATCGCCCCTGTCAAAATAAAAAATTCAGCCATTTTACAAACAAATCCAAGACTTGGGTGAATTTGGGCTGACAATCGCAATAATGCCTGTGAAAAGAGCGGCAATGGCTTAATGGCTCTCCATCTCTGGTCATGTTGTAAATTCAAGTAGATGTAGCTTGATGCATGGCTGCTTCCTTCAAGTGAACCCACCCAATAAGGGGCATAGCCTTTTTCTGTTCCACTAAATGATATTTGGGTCTGGTAGTAGAGTAGTCATTACTCGCTGCATTAAACTAGACCTTGTCATTATAGGCCTCGTGTTGATGTATTTGTAACTTCGGAATGTATTCACTTTTATATCTTATGTATTGTACCCCGATGTTTATTCCAGGAAGTATATGTAATGTAATTAAGTCATGTCATACCCTGATGTTCCTGTGGGGAGATTCAATCATGTAAACAAGTCATGTAAAGTCATAGAGTGTAACCCTCCTTATTGATCAAGGGTTAAAGTCCCTGTAGTTGTGGGGCCCTAGGGTTATTAGACTCTCGTAAAGAAGTCGGCCCTAGTGAGTTATTGTCAAGTCAAGAATCAGTGTAAATAGAGAGGGAGCCTCTCTATTTAACACACATTCACTTACATTGAGTTGTAGCGCATAACTGAAAGAGAAATAAGAAGCTTGGACAAGAGAGAGAGAGACTATTGTTGTCAGGAGATCATCTTACTATCTTTGGGTTTTACTTTTGGTGCTAATTCTATCTCTGAGGAAGTTGTGGGGTTTTCTCCTTTATGGTTTCCCCAAGGAAAATCTTTGTGTTCATTGTCTCTTGTGTATGATTATTGTGCTTGTTATTCTCTCAGATAAGATCCTAAGATCATAGAGCTTAAATATTAAAAATCTAACATTGTATCAGAGCTAACCTGAGAAGAAGACACTGTGCAGCTGCTGAAGCTAGGGATTCCTAATATTTGGATCTCTCTCCACATATTTTCAGGAAAAGGAGGTTGGGTTGAATCTCCTCCCTAGGGCGCATCTTTTTGTTGAAGCATAATCTAATTCTGAGCATTTTTAGTTTTTGACCCGACACTACTACAGGAAATTAGGGCTTTCCACACAAGTGAAATTTTTGACTGAGCCCAGGCCTGGATTGATCTCCTCCGCAAAATAGAAGTTTAGAGATCAAGATAAAAAAAATTGGTTGGATAGAACCCTGGGAAAGTCAAACCCTAATATGCTCTTGAACCAGAAAACTAGCTTTGTAGAAATTCAGCTCCAAATCCAGTTTTGACATCTTAACCTAGTAAGATCTAAATCATTTGCATTTCTATTTGAGGTTCTCTGTCAAGATGTCTCATCATACCAAGATTGATGAAAAGCTTGAGGGAGCTAATAAATTTCGAGCTTGGAAGTATAGGATCTCCCTGGTCCTGGAAGAAAATGAGCTGGACTCTTACATCAATAAAGAGGTTCTAGTTCCAGAGGGAGAGAAGGCTAAGGCCTTGCACAAGAAAAAATTGGTCATGGCTAAGAGGATTATTGCTGATTCAATCAAGGATCACCTCATACCACATGTGTCCTCTATAAAGACACCTAAAGAGATGTTTGATTCCCTGACCAAGTTATTTGAAGGGAAGAACATAAACCGAAAGATGACTCTGAGAAACCAATTGAAGAATGTAAAGATCCAGAATGCAGAGACCATCCAGTCTTATTTTGCAAGGGTCTCTCAGATCAAGGAACAACTTGAAGTAGTAGATGAAGAAGTAGAGAATGCATAAATTGTGATGACCACCTTGAATGGTCTCCCTAGGGCATGTGACTCTTTCATTCAAGGGATCTATTCCAGAAAGAAGCTAGTCAAGTTTAGCAGACTGTGGGAAGAATGCTCACAAGAAGAAGCTCGAATAGTAGCTCGAGAAGAAAAGATGGGAAATGAAGATCAAGATCTCATGGTACAATCCAAGAAGAGCAACACAAAACATCACCAAGGTAAGCACTCTCATCCTAAAATATCTAACAAGAAGCTACCTAAATTCAGATGCTTTACTTGTGATGAAAGAGGACACTATGCTAGAGATTATCCTAGGAACAAAAGTGGCTCTCACAAGAAGAAGGGAAACAAGAAAATACATCATGCTCATGTTGCAGAAGATTATGAGCCTTCCAAGAAGAGAATCAAACAAGACAGTGATGATTCTTCAAGTGATGAAGAATATGTTTTGATTTCCGCTCTCACGGGAAATATCACACATGCAAGAAATGATTGGCTTATAGACAATGGGGCTTCCAAACACATGACGGGATTCAAAGAATCATTTGTGAAACTATCAGAATATGAATCACCCCACAAGGTGAAACTTGGGGATGACTACTAGTATTGAATAAAAGGTAGTGTAGAATCCTCCTACAAATTAGACTCTTGAAAGTCTATGAAAATGAAAGACTAAAGGAGAACCTTCTCTCCATCTCTGCATTGGATAAAAACGGCATGAGGGTTGCATTTATAGATGTCCAAGTCCTCATGTGGCCAAAAGGAAAGACTATTGACGATGCAGTAGTAATAGGAGAAAAAGAGAGATGACTATACAAATTGAAGGGCCAATCAGAAAAAGCTTTGGTTCATGACTGAGTAGAACCAAATGAACTATGGCATAGAAGGCTTGCACATGTGCACTACAGGGCACTACCACTTGCAAGCAACGTTGTTGAAGGTCTTCCAGAAATGTAGGAAAAACATGAAAGTGTATGCAAAGGATGTATGAAAGGAAAGAACACAAAGAAGACATTTCCAAGTAGTGAGAGCAAGGAAAAATGAATCTTGGAAATCATCCACTCCGATGTATGCGGTCCAATGTCATCCAGTTCTCTAAGCGGGTATGTATATTATGTTTCTTTAATTGATGATTTTTATAGGATGACATGGATATACTTCATGAAGAACAAGGATGAAGTATTCAGCAAATTCAAAGAATTCAAAGCCTGATCGAGAACCACATAGAGAAGAAGATCAAGATCTTTCGATCAGATAATGGTGGAGAATTCACATCAAATGAATTCAAAGAATGATGCATAGATTCAGGGATTAAGAGGGAGTTGACCACTCCATATAATCCATAGCAGAATGGGGTTGCGGAAAGAAAGAACATAACAATTATGGAAGTAGCAAGGGCAATGCTTCATGGTCAAGACCTTCCTATGCATCTATGGGCATAAGCTGCCTGAACAACTGTGTATGTACAGAACTGTACTCTACATAGAGTAGTCGAGAACAAGACACCTGAAGACGTTTTTCTAGTAAGAAACTAGAAGTTAGTCATCTCAGAATATTTGGCTATCCAGTATACATATACATTCCAAAAGAAAAAAGGACAAAGTTAGATCATTCAGGAAAGAAGGGTATATTTGTGGGATACTCTTAGAGCTCGAAGCCTTATAGGATATACTTCCTAAGATTCAAGAAGATTGACATTAGTAGAGATGTAACATTTGACGAAGACTCAGCTTACATCAAATCCAAAAAAGGACCTGTTGAAGACTCTGAAGAATCGGAAGTACACGGAATCCGTAATACAACTATGAATGAAGCAACTCCAGAAGAAGATCAAGAAATGGAAGAACCTCAGGAACTGATAGATCCACCTCAAGAGAAGAATCCTCACAAGAGGAAACTTGCATGGGTACGAGAAGCTATCCAAGGTGCATAAATATACGGGGCTCTAGAAGAGATACACAAAGAGAGGAAAAGAACCAGGTCCTGCTCCGGTTATGTAGCCCTATTATGTGACTTCATTGATAAATAACCTTCCAACTACGAAGAAGCGACAAAAAAGAAAGAATGGAAGGATGCTATGATCGAGGAGCATCAATTGATCATGAAGAATGATGTTTGGGATGTTATCCCAAGACCAGAAGGGAAGTCTGTTGTAACTTCCAAATGGATCTACAAGATCAAGCATGCTGTAGATGGTAGCATAGAGAAATATAAAGCAATATTTGTGGCTCGTGGCTTCTCCTAGAAAGAAGGAATTGATTATGAAGATATTTTTTCACCTGTATCCAGATACACTTCCATCAGATCATTACTTTCTTTGGCTGCAGTAATGAAATGGAAGATACACCAGATAGATGTCAAGACTACTTTCCTGAATAGTGTAGTAGAAGAGAAAGTGTATGTGGAGCAGCCACTCAGTTTTGAGACACATGATAGGGAGACTCATGTGTGTAAGTTAAAGAAAGCACTGTAAGGTTTGAAACAGGCACCCAGGACATGGTACGACAGAATTGACAGCTTCCTATCTAGTTTGGGATTTAACAAGAGTATAGAGGATTCCATCCTTTACTACAAGGTTGAAAAAGGGAACCCAATGATACTTCTAGGCATGGAGGTGTGGCAGAATATAGATGGAATCTCCCCAGAACAAGCGAAGTATGCAGTAGAG
This sequence comes from Pseudotsuga menziesii, assembly GCA_001517045.1. Classification (NCBI taxonomy): domain Eukaryota; kingdom Viridiplantae; phylum Streptophyta; class Pinopsida; order Pinales; family Pinaceae; genus Pseudotsuga; species Pseudotsuga menziesii. Next base: position 493,841 of record LPNX010013317.1, on the reverse strand, counting down.
ATCCTGAAGAGGTTCGCGATGATGGACTGCAAGGCCATGACCACACCTATGGCATCGAACCTGAAGCTATTGAGTGATGCTTCATCAGGATCGGTTGATGCTATGATGTATCGTCAGATGATTGGGTACTTGATGTACCTGATGAATACGAGACCATATATTTGCTTTGCTGTGAACACATTGAGCCAGTTCCTGACATATCCAAGACATGTTCACTTGATTGTTGCAAATCATATTCTGAGGTACCTGAAGGGTATAGTTGATTATGGGCTCAAGTATGAGGCAAATCAGAAGATTAACCTGAAAAGTTATGTGGATTCAGATTGGGTAGGCAGTGCCTTTGATAGAAAGAGCACTTCAAGGTGCTGCTTTAGTATAGGATCAGGTATGATCTCATGGTTTAACAGGAAGCAATCCTGTGTGGCACTGAGTATAGTTGAAGCAGAGTATGTTGCAACTTGTTTGGATAGCTGTGAGGAAATGTGGCTTAGGAAACTACTATATGATTTGTTTGATCTCTAGTTGGATGTTACTCGCATATATTGTGACAATCAGAGTTGTTTGAAGTTGTCAAAGAACCCATTGTTCCATGACAAGTCGAAGCATATCGAGATCAAATATCACTATATCAGGGATATGGTGTAGAGAGGAGTAGTGAAGCTCCAATATGTTGCGATGGACGAGCAGATAGCTGATGTGTTAACCAAACCATTAGCTAGAGTGAAGTTTGAGTACTTTAGGGAGAAGATTGGTGTTCTCCAGATCAAGGTTCCCTCCAAAGGGATGTGATGAGTCCGTGAGCCTTTTTGACATGGTTGATGTGTTCATCCCATGATCAGATATAAGTGCAAAGCCATTCTGATGTGACCGTGGGATGTGTTCATTTCACATGATCAGATATAAGTGCCAAGCATTTCTGACATGGTTGATGTGTTCATACCATGGTCAGATATAACTGCTGAGCCCTTTTGACATGGTTGATGTGTTCATCCCATGATAAGATATAAGTGCTAAGCCTTTCTGACATGGTTGATGTGTTCATCCCATGGTAAGATAAAAATGCTGGGCCTTTCTGACATGGTTGATGTGTTCATCCCATGGTCAGATGTAAGTGTTGGGCGGGCCTTTCTGACTAGGTCAGGTATAAGTGTTGAAGAATATGAAGACCTGCCTAGAGGCTAGGCCTACAATGAGCATGAAAAATGGCTGGCTCTGTAGAACTTCCTGTGACGAGTAGAATTGAGATAGCACCAGTGATGATGACCTAGCGATGATCCAGCAGTGATGATCCAAATCCAGTGATGATCCAGAATTGAAGATGAAGATGACTTGATGATGATTCAGATGATACAGAGAAGAAGACTTGTGCTGATAAATTGTGTCTAGCGAATACCTTCCTAGTTAAGAGGGAGTGCTAATGTATTTGTAACTTTGGAATGTATTCACTTGTATATCTTATGTATTGTACCCCAATGTTTATTCTAGGAAGTATCTGTAATGTAATTAAGTCATGTCATGCCTCGATGTTCCTATTGGGAGATTCAATAATGTAACCAAGTTATGTAAATTCATAGAGTGTAACCCTCCTTATTGATTAAGGGTTAAAGTCCCCGTAGTTGTGGGGCCCCAGGGTTATTACACTCACCTAGAGAAGTCGACCCTAGTGAGTTATTGTCAAGTCAGGAATTAATATAAATAGAGAGGGGGCCTCTCTATTTAACTCACATTCACTTACATTCAGTTTTAGCACATAACTAAGAGAGAAAGAAGAAGCTGGGACAAGAGAGAGAGAGACTACTGCTGTCGAGAGATCGTTTTACTGTCTTTGGGTTTTACTTTTGGTGTTGATTCTATCTCTGAGGAAGTTGCGAGGTTTTCTCCTTTATGGTTTCCCCAAGGAAAATATCTGTGTTCATTGTCTCTTGTGTTTGATTGTTGTGCTTGTTATTCTCTCAGATAAAATCCTAAGATCGTATAGCTTAAATGTTAAAAATCTAACATCTCGAAACCATCTTTTAGGATTTCCTCATAAACAGGGGAATCACATTAATGGATAGCAATCTTTAATAATTCGACCGCTCTAAAACCTAGTTCAAACCCTCCGCCGCTACAAAACCTAGTTCAAACCCTACAAAGTATGCTCTTGTTCATGCATCAAAATGAAGCAGAGTATGGTCTTCTTCTTTTTCTTTTTTTCTTTACCGAACTCGATTGTCTCTCTAGAGACAAAAAGTTAAAATAAAATTAAATAAATGAAAAAAAAATGTAATAGGTAAAGACGAAATTAAAATTTTGTCTTAAATTAATTTCTTAAAACACCATGTATTAGTGGAGTTACGCTTGTTCTTGGAAATAAGATGACAAAGTAAATAATAGAACACTATCGCTGGTAATTCCAGTTGGCAACCTGGAAAACTTGAGACGAAACTTCATAAGACTCATCGTCCCCACTTCAAATGTACCGTTAGACTTTCTCGTAACTTCTCCACTACGATCTCGGATGGCATGCGAACTGTTTCTTAAAAACAAAACCTTAGAGAGGTGTAGAAATATCCCTTCTTAATTGGTTAGATCATTGGTATGACAACTGTCTTCTTCCTGGGGAACAAAGTCCTTCTAGAATGCCAAATTAACTACGACGCAAATGGTCTGATAAAATGTTTTCCTGATAAGGATAAATGGCATGCCCAGAATCTAGCAACGGACGTTGAATTTATTCCCTACTGCAAACACTTCACCTCTTTCTCCTTCATCTTCGCGAGTGCGTTACTATGAAACTCCCATCCGGCGTCTATGTGTTGTAACGATTTAGTATACACGTTGAAAAGCAGTTTCTTTAGCATTTATTTATTGGAATGCCCAACGTTTTCAAATATACCAGACCTCTTAATAACATATATCCTTTCTTTTTTAATCTTTCCACCTGATAAAACAATCTTCTCTTCTACAGTGTTATTGTAGCCACCAAAGTCTACAGTGAATTTACCGGAAATCAATCAACTTGTTGACGTGGTAATATGGTTGCGTGATGACTTCCTTTATAGGCGTGATGAGGAAGCTCTTTCTTGACTGTCAATTAAAAGCAAAACAACTTATTTAATAGAAACACATAGAAAGCTTATTAGAGTTTTAATTTCATTCATGCTTGGAACCCATGAGGTAGTATACAGATTTTTCTACCAAAATGTGAGGGTTGTGTGACATACAATACTTTCACCTGTCTTCTTATCGTGCAATTAGCAGAGAAAGAACTATCCTCAACCATTTTTTTTAATGCGTTAGAAAACTCTTGTAAGAACACTTCAACATAAATTGCATTTGTTGTTATTCTAAATCCGTTCAAATCATAAGCTATAATATTTTCAAACACATGTTTAAAAAGATATCATACTTTCATGCTTTGTGTGCTTTATGTAAGGACTATGAAACACATGTTCATGCTTTGTGTGCTTTATGTAAGGACTATGAGACTTTATTAAAATAAAGTAGAGGAAAATGGAATTTAACTCACATGGCAAAAGAAAAGAGGCTTTTCCTTTTTGTCAATTTTAAAATTTCAAAAGTGAATTACCATTCTTTTATTCGAAACATGATGTCATATCTTATCACTTTGCTTGGGAAACAAATAAAGTTGCAAACATGTTTACTTAATCATGAAAATGGGAGTTATAAGTAAAGACTTATGAAAACTTGCAAATAAGTGATGGATCTTTAACTATGGTGACTAAATCAACTATATTACTATGAATGTATCATAGTTTCGTATATATATGATAAGTAATAAAGATAAAGATTAAAGAATAGCTGATTTAATCCCGATTATATAAGTGCTTTTTATTTTTTAGAAGAGTATATCATTTAGAAAGTTTATTATGATTTGTTGGTGTCATTTACCCAACATGCAAACTTATTTGGTCAATTTTGGCCTATTTACCCACTATCCTAAGTTTAATTGACTTACTTGGAATTCAATGAGCACACTCTCACATCAACATGAGCTCACCCACGCCCTCCTTCAGTCAAGGAGGCCAACTAAGCCTTCTCTTTCATTCGGGGAGGATAACTGGGCTTCCTCATTCAAACATGGATCATTTCTTGGGTGATATGAGTGTCATAAATGCACCTAATTGCTAACTGATTGTTACAATCAGTTAAGCTGAGTTGTGAAGCTTCCTCCATTCATTATTTGATTATTTTTTGTCATTATTTATGAACTGGAGCTAACACATGCACCTACAACCACTTCTGATGACATGTTTACTTCAGTCAACTCCATCGGAGCTATTTGGAATTATGGATGTGCTACCTCCTTTAGTTGGAGATGTAGTTACATGTGATGAGTCACTTTTAGTTAGACTCAATCATCTATTCCACTCCGATTTTGTTACGACTTAGAGTCAGTTATTGATTAGCTTGGTGGTTAACTATGTGTGCCGATTCTGGATGACATTCATTTACGATACACACATCCATTCAATTCGAATGACCTCCTTGATTATTCGAATTGTCTTGGAATTCATGCACCTTGCATGACCATTGTATTGTATTACTCATTCTTTATTGATGATACAGAGCTGCTACTCCTATTGCAGCACCATTATGCCAAATTCATTCCTAATTGTCTGAAATCTCTTATGAGACTGTGTTTTAGTCCCTAGATTACTATGACAGATTAATATGGTATCAGACCTCATGGCGGGACGAAGCTCATTCTCTCAAAAACATGGTTTTTTGACGGATCTTGCATGAATAATTGAGCAAAAGCTCAAAATTCCAGCACTGCACCAAAAGAAAAGGATTACCACTTAATACCCAAAGTTAATGAATTATTGATCAAGTTTGCTTGATCAATTATGTTGGGTGTGATGAAAGTAAAATGTGCAGGCTGTTTGAAATTACGATGACTTTATTGTTTTGATTTGCAGGTTTTACAGGCTCACTGCATTCACTACAACAGTTTGATATGGCTTCTTCCGTAGATCTTTTGACTCCGTTCACTTTCCATCAATGGAAAGGAGACATGGAGATCCAGCTACGTGCCAGAGGACTCTATTGGGTCACTATGGACACAAAAGAAGAGCCTACTCATGTTATAGACAAGGGTAGATTCTTGAATAAGAAAGATGAAGTATTCAGTTTCTTGTGTCTCTCTATATCCAAGGATCTTCTATTCCACCTCTCGGGATTGAAGAATCCAAAAGAGATTTGGGACCAACTTGCCTCCCTGTATGGAAAACAGGATGACTTGAGGGTTTATCAGCTTGAAAAGGAGTTGATGTATCTTCAACCTGGCAATTTTGAGACCCTCAATGATTTTTCAAAAAATTCAAGCATATAGTCCTTTTGATGCAACAATGTTAGGTGAAGAAGGAGGATGATCATCTCATCCTCACCATTCTCTCAAAACTTGGAGCTGACTATTCATTGTTTGTTTCTACATTCTATGCGGGGAAGCTCACAACCCCTGGATGGAAGATGCCTTCACTCAATTCCTTCATTGAGTCCCTAACAAGTGAGCATGATAAGCTTGTCCATATGGGGATCATCAAATCCTCCCGTGATCAAGCCCTCTTTGCTTCAGGACCCAAGGATTCGAAATGGAAAGGAAAGCAGTAGAAGAACGCCAAAACCAAATTCGAAGCTCTTAAGCCTAAAGTTCAAAACTAGTAGTAAGAAGATCCTTCTGACTCGAAGAAGAACAAAAAAAAAGGCCACCATGGGAAGGAAAAATTCAAGTGTTCATACTGCGGGAAGCGCTTCCACCCTAAACATGATTGTATGAAAAAGAAGCTTGATGAAGCTATTTCTCTCCTTGAGAGAAATACGATAATTATTCCAGAAATCTTTTGGAGGAAAGAAAATCAAGATCAGGAGTACCAGCATGAAAGAGGTCATGCCCTCATGGCAAGCACTTCGAATTCCATGGATCTACTCATAGATTATGGATCTTCGAACCACATGATGGAAAGCAAAGACTCTTTCTCTTCTCTCGACACCGACAAGATCATTCCCATGCACATGGGAGAAGACTCTACCATCATCTGAAAAGGACAAGGTACTGTAAATATTGAGCACAGTTATTTTTCCAATGTTCTGTATGTACCATCTCTTGCATCAAATCTCCTGAGTGTCATCAAATGACCCACACTGGAGTGCCCAAGAGAATATCCTTCAACCTTGATGGTGTAAAAATTACTGAACTTGCATTCAGGAAACTTGTGGCAAAAGGCTCTGCAAATCATCATGCAAAAGCCTATGAGTTTTCCCATTTTGTGGAGGATGCAAAGCCCACAGCTCCGCTAACTCATGGAAATGAGGTTAGTAGGCTCTGGAATGAGAGGTTTGGACACCTAAACTTCAAATACCTACAGCAATTACAGAAAAATTCCATGGCTGAAGGTCTCCAAGTCTTCAAAGCTACCACCAGAATTTGCAAAGGTTGTATTTTGGGAAAGCATCTTGAGCATAAGTTTGATCGGGGGAAGGCAAGCCGAGCATCAGAAATTTTAGGGCTGATTCATTCTGATATCAACGGACCAATTCCCATCACATACTTGAATGGATCTTGGTAGGTTCTTACTTTTATAGATTAATTTTCTAGATATACATGGGCCTTCTTCATCAAGAAAAAGTCAGATGTCTTAGAAAAATTCATTGAATTAAATGCACTAATTGAGAATGCATCTGAGAAAAATATCAAAATTTTGAGATATGATAATGGAGGGGAATATATCAGTAATTATTTGCTGCATATATGTTCCTAAAGTGGTATTCAGATCCAATATTCAGTCCCCTACATTCCCTACCAGAACGGTGTAGCGGAGAGAAAGAATTGGTCTCTCAAGGAGATGACCACTTGCATGCTTGAAGACAAGAAGTTGGATACAAATTTGTGGACTGAGGCTGTTAACCCAAAAATCCCCCACATAGCTCTCAATGGCCTAGACCACCCAAGGACACCATATCACAACACTCATTTCACTCCATAAGACCTTCCATTTGACCCCCACACCTCCAAAAGAGCCCAAGGATGAAGAAAAGGGATAAAATCCCCAAAAATATTCCAAAATAGCCCCCTAGGAGATAAATCCCTCAAAAATGGGCTAAAACACTAAAAAGGCCTAAAATTAAGGCAGAAGGGGCTAAAGGCCCAAAAAAGGGGCTAAAGCCTTGACCAAGGGCTTAAAACCATAAAATCCCTTGAAAAAACTATAAAAGGAGGGTGGGGGGTCACTCTCAAGACGCTCCTCACTTGCCTATTGTTATGCTGCCTGTGGATGCTTTGAGACCTTTTCCTCTTAAACCACCCATTGTCCCTCTCCCCCATCTCCATCTCATCAAGCCATTGCTTCCCAACCAAGAGAGATAGGTGCTCCCATGAGCTAGGGCATGGTGGCCCATTTCCACCTAAGTGAGGTATAATTTCTTTTCATGTTTGTTTACTTGTTTTTCTTTCTAACTGATATTTTTACTTGCAGGTTCTATTTGTTGATGTTGTTTGTAGGTTTTCCATTGTAGTAGCTTAGATTGCTTACAGGTTTCAAGGAGGCGGAACCCTAACCCATTTTCTATAGAGGGGTTCACAAGGGCTTGATCTCCCTCTTTCTTTTCTGTTATTAGCTCTTAGATCTAGTTTATAGTTGTAGCCATTTGCTTACTCTAGCTTAGCTTAGTTTGTAGTTCTGTTTATGCTATTTTCCCTTCCATTTTTTCTGTTTTCAAAGAGTAGGAACCTACCCTTGTGCCCTAAAGGCACAAGGGAGCCATTCATGCTCCTGTAGTGAGGATAAATCCTCACTACAACTTTGGTGACTCAAATGGGTCGATCCCCCAAGATCCCTGAGACAAAATTTCAAGTTTTAAAGTTTTTTTCAATTTAACCCTAATTTTCAGAAATCTTATGTTAGATCTGTCTTAAATCTTCTTTATATCCTATTTTAGTCAGTGCCGAAGCCTCTGCTAGGTCAAGCCGAGTTAGACTGACCCCAGTACCAATTACTGCCGACCATATCTAACCCTGCATCACCAAAAAACCCCTTTCCAGAGCAGGGTGCTCTTATCGGGGGAAAAGGTGAGACTGGGGCACTCTTAATGAGTAAACAAGTGCACCTAGGGCACACTTAATCCCTATATAGGTGCGAATTTAGCCCAAAATCTCAGATTGTGGCCGTTTTCACATTCTGTACGACCCCCTCACTCATTTCTGGAAAAATCTCGCGGCCCCCTCGTTGGATTTGGTCAGAAATGTATGGCCGGTCACACAGAATTTGTATTTAAGTTTAATTGACAGTAATTTTTAGTTTCAAAGGACTGTTAGTGCGGCCCAGCTGCCTTTGTCCACCATTGCAGGTCTTTTTCAATTCTAGTTTTTTATTTTTTGCAAATCAATCCATGAACAATGTGTATATGCTAAATCAATCATTAAGGATTAATAAAATGAACTAGTCTAACTAAAAGTAACTTAAAAATAACCATCTTGTTTCCCCATTCCTCCTCTACCCAGTCATCACCCTCTAAGGTATTCTGGGATACGACGAAGGGTAAGCTCGTATAGATCTAGGCACTCCATGGTATTTTTCCCAAACCACTAAAATCGGGTGACCTAGAAGGTAGAGGGGGTAGAGAAGGAGGGCTTCTCATAGCGCTAAGTTTCCTCCCTGTTGACCAACCTAGCACCTGGGAGGTGATTTGAGGATCTACGGATGGGCTTAGTCCCATTGTGTTGAGAGCCCAGCACGTTCTCTTGGTTGAAGAAGAATATCACTAAGAGGTAGACATTTAGTTAGGCCAACAATCCAGGGTTAATGACTATACTTGCTTACAAATTTTTGTTTATGTTTGCATACAAAACCATGATATGAACTCTACCATGAATTCATAAACCATATTACAAACAACCAAATATCAGAACAAACAAGCAAACCAACACACCATACCAAATAATTAACCCAACTCAGTTCATGACATTGAGTAAGCCTTAAAATTTACCAAATTTACACTAAGTTCAATCAATTTTGCAGTCTTTGAGGACATAAGTCCCTGACTGCTTCAACTGTGGGAAGTACTTGGGCTTTTCCCAAAAAATCATTGTGAGGAGTACCAAAGGAACCCCAAAGTAGCTAGCCGCTGAGAGGAATTTCCAAGCGAAACGGGCAACGACCCCTTTCGATTGAGTAGAAGCACCCATGAGGAACAAGCCAAGCGTTGTCTTCTGGCAGTCTTGGTGGCCAAGAGACCACCTTCAGCCAATAGGAAGCCATTGAAACCAGGGTCCAAATCTCATACGCACCAGTTTCATACACAAAAGCGAACACAATTGATCCTCCATGATCTTCCTCACGCCTAAGAGGTGAACCACCACCATTTGGAACGTTTGATCGACACCGTCGAAACCCCTCTCAGTGATCTCCCACACTGTCAGAGGGCCACACCACCTCTGATTCTGATTCAAACCCATATCAGTCTGAACCAAACCTCCACACTGCACGATCAAGCCCCATGGCTAGTGCAAACCCGGATCCATTTTTCGGCCTAACCTTAGCAAGTGGACCCATGTCCACATCAAAACCAATCACCCACAACTTGGCAAGTGGTCCAAGCATAGTCATGCATATTGTCATTAGCCAATTGCCGCCACCCATAGTGACCAGCCAATCTAGCCCAGTGGTAACACATAGGAGCAGTGGCCCCTCCACACACACTGCCCCTCCTGCCACACAAGGGGGCAGTGCACCATCCACCTACATTGCCCCTACTGTAATACATGGTGGCAATGCCCCTACTACCCATACCATCCCACCCACAACACTTGGGGGCATTGGCCCATCTGCCATGGTGCCACCACAAGCACCCCCAGCCATGCAGATGCATTATGCACCTGCAAACCCCACCCCCATTGTAGCCCCATCCCACATCAACTTGGGGTCAAATATTCCCTTCGTGGCTCGTATGAACTTTCCTGAATTGGCTAGATTAATGAATGACCCTATCCGCCACCAAGCTTTCTGGCCACCCATACCAACTAAGCTACCATCAAACATCCCAAAGTTTGAGGGCAAAGTCAGGGAATGTCCCCGAAATCATATAATGACATTCCATCTATGGTGCTCATCCAATAGCATCGTATACGACTCCATCAGGTTGAGGATATTCCAATGCACCCTTACAAGTGCTGCGGCCAAATGGTACATTGAGCTGCCATAAGCCAAGTACCCCAACTTCAACTCCCTAGCCTTCATGTTCCTACAATATTTCCAACTCCTTGTCAGATATGATGATGGGGTGGAGATCCTATTATCCTGTCACCAAAGCACCGCCACTCACATAACTGACCATATCCATGAGTGGCGGCGACGCCGTAGCTTATGCAAGATCCAACTAGATGACAGGATCTTCTTGGATTGGTGCCTTAAGACTTTGCTCCCACCCATCGCAAAGGATGTCGCATCTGAACATCCCCAATATGAAGAAGAGGCCATACTAAAGGCCCAACAATTTGATCTCATTTATGCCCAGTCAGGATACTTGTACACTGTCATTCCAGATGCTCCCCGTCCAAGTACCTCTTACAGCGACGCACCGGGGGCATTCCACGCAGCAGACGACATCATAGGGTTAGTCTCCCAACAACAACAACCTCGACCGACACCACCGATCATTGCACCATAACCAAGAAACACTAATAATGTTGCTTACCAAAACCAAGCTCTGGACTATGCTAGAATGATGTCCCAGTCTGGAGCAACAACCTCTTATGCACAGCCTGCACCATCGTAGCAGGCTCAGGCCATGGCTTGGCCAACACAATAGTATGTGGGGAAAATGCCCACATTTGTGGCACCACCACCCCCACAAATATACTATGCACCACCAGTTCAACAAGTTCAATCCCCTACCCCTACTCCACCCACTCCATTGGGACAAGTGTTCGCATAACAAAACCGTCCCTACCAGCCTGCCCCTAACAATTAACAAGGGAAAGCTAGAAACAAACAGCCCCGCAACCAAGGCAATAACCAACCATAGGGAGGCGGCCAACAACCAAACCCTCCCAACAATGTTGTGGCTAACCAGCCAACCCAAAAACCCCCACGGCAGAATGCACCAAGACGCAACGCTCCTTTGCGCACAAACCAACCTTGTACATTCAGGCCATTCAAAATGAGGCCCAACTGGCCGTCAATGCTCCCAATCAATCCCAACCCAACCAGGCACCATAAGGACCTCCTCCCATGGTGCTTCAAAACCCACTACCAATCCAAGGATTGGTGGCAACCTCTCCCCCTCCCCAAGCAAATCCCAATGCTCTAGGGGCACCGCCCATGGTCGACACAGGTGTTCACCACCTGCTAGTCATGACCACTGAAGAGGTCAACTTACAGAATAGACGAAATCAGTACGGTACCACCACCGAACCTACCAACTCATTAGCAACATTCACGTCTAAGACAACCAACCTACCTCTCCAGTTACCCCTGTTCCCATGCCCTCCCACACGTAGAATTGCTAATAATGCCACAACTAGAGCTGCAGTCAAATAGCATTGTGGATGATTTGGCCCAAATGCCAACCATCATGTCCACTCTTGAGGTACTTAAAACATGCCCAATGCAGTAGAAAGCCTTACTAGCTTCTCTAGGGGCAGTAGACCCCTCCAACTCCAAGTTAATCACATTTGACATAGAAAATGGAGAGCCACGCATGGCCTCCACTATCACCTTCCAAATCCTAGTGTCCATCCAGAACTTGGTTGTGCACCGATGCATAGTGGATGAGGGGGCATCCACGTGTATCATGTCTACCTTGGTTTGGCAGAAGCTTGGATCACCAATTCTGCAACCGTCCTCCATGACTCTGTGAGCTTTTGATGGACACCCCACTAATGCCCAAGGAATCCTCCCCCATGTCCCCATCACGTTAGCCGAGAAGACAGTCCTGATCAACATCGAAGTCATCAATTCTCAACTGGATTACAACCTCCTCCTTGGGAGGAGTTACATGTACGCCATGTGAGTCGTCGCATCAACTGTCTTTCACCTCATGATGTTCCCCCATGAAGGGAAGATTGTGATGGTTGACCAACTCACCTACCATGATCTGCAAGGGTTAACAATGCTTTCCAACGTTATCCTTACCATCACCACCACTGATCCGCAAGGGGAGATCACACACGCTAACGCCATCCCTATAACCAACACTGTGGTTGAGAACATAGCCACTTCTCCACCGTTGAATGTGGGCCCTAGGTTGTTTACCGATCCCACCATGACGGCTCCTTTCTCATTGGTGTCACCACCACTGACACAAAAGAAAACTATGGACTTGTGCATGGTCTCATCAAGCACCGCTGCACCCAAACAACAATTGCAGCTGTAGCCCCAGCCACAACCACAACATCATCTGTAGCTGCAATGCCAACAAAATCCACAACATCACCTGCAGCAGCAGCATTATGCACAGCTGCAACCACAACCTCACCCCCACATGCAACTAGCTAGGAGTTATGTGGGTTCATCTCCGGTCCATACAATTCCCTTCCTCTTTCTCCCACCTGCTGTCATGAGCAAGCCGGTCATGGCCACCTTAATCCCACCCAACTTTACTTTGGGGATCCTAGTGTGGTATCTAGATCCACTAGCTCAACCGGTAATGCCCCAGGTTGTGTTAACTTCGGTGCAACCTATTGCGATTGAGTATCACCCCCCACCTGGTCCACATAAGTCAACCGTCGTACCCGCACCTGCACTGCCCCAACCCAAAAGGGCTAGGGGAAAGAACACCAAAGCCACCGTAGAACCAAGACAAGTCCCACCTTGTGTCGTCTGTGAAAAATAGGGCCATCCAACTCAGAATTGCCTTGAAATCTCAGTGATCCGTGCACATCTGGATGCCATGAATACAAACGAAAACATCCCCATGATTGAACTCCCAACCACACCACTAGTCAAGAACAAGGCATTGAGGGAAAACCATTCTTGTGCCCTTTGTGGCTTGTATGGACATTACTCCCACCATTGACAAGACCTACTTGAATTTTGAATGGCTCTTGTTGACCTCTGTTACCATTCCCTTGAGTCTGAGATCACCTTGATTGAAGAAGTTCACCCACCACCACCTTCTTCAGAGACCATGTCCATTTACATGATCTCCAGTTCTACAGACCCTCTTGTCTCCACCATCACCAACGGTCCATCAGACCTATCTCTTCAGTTATTTCCACTTCCCCAACTCCATCCATAGCTGCAACCTCGGTCACAACCTCAACCTTAGTTGATCCTTTTCGTTTTCCTTTTCCTTTTCCCTTTCCTTTTCCTACCATCTGGGATCGTGAGTAAGTCTGTCTTGCCAACCCGCAATCTATAGGATTTCACACTGGGAGATCCTATGTGGTACCTTGAACCACCTACCATACCTCTGAGGCCCCAAGATGTGTTGACTCATGTCCAGTCAATTGAGATGATGTGGCACCTACCTCTAGGTCCATCAAAGACTCCTCCTGTCTCTAGGCCTGCCCCTCTTCCTCCAAAAGAGACTGGGGGCAAGGCCACCAAAACCAAAACCAATGCCATTTACATGATCTCTAGCACCATTTTCCCTTCCGTCTCGTCGGCTGTGGAAGATACACCTGATCTATCCCGGCACCACTTACGTGGTGATGTAGAGATTTGTAAGATCGCCTTCGATTTTACCCCATTCCATTTAAACCATAGTATGGAATCGGTTCTTCCCATAAAAGACCAGATTCCATCACCCCACCTTGCCAATGACCTTCGTCTTGGAAAGGGGGTACACCTCTTCATTGACTCTGATGGACAACTCTTGGAGAACCCCTGCAATAGGCTCTACCTCAAGAGATTTTACGCTTAACATCACCAATGAGTTGCTTTATTTTATTTTTCTTATTTTCCAATGTTTTTCAGCACAAATCAGGGGCAACACCATCAGCTGCTAATCCAAATTCACCAAGAACCGGTTCGAGACACCTCTCACACCTTCGGGCTTAAATTTCCATTTTTGAGACCATCGTCTCATGTTTAATCAATCATTTTTGGGACCATTCCCCACAAGTCACCTCAATTTACAAGCCATGACATGATGATGTGAGTGTCTACAGACCGGTACTTACATCACACTTCCCAATCGCTACTCATGCGAGTTCTCGGGCCACCTCCTGTTAAGGATTGTACTGTAATTTTACTTTTGTATTTACAATTATCTTTTTTCACCGCACCTTACACGGACATCTAGACCATCATCCACAAAACCCTTTGTTTTTCCTCCATGTATTTGACATAGAAGTGTCCTCAAGCCGCCACCCATTACGGAATGTAATTTTAGCTTTTATTTTGTATTTTTAACACATTAATTCTCTTTTATTTTTATCGCACCTTACGCAGACCTCTGGACCACTATCCACAAAATGATTTCTTTTCTTGCACGTATTTGGCATATAAGTGCCCTCGGACTTGCAATCACATCACATGTAGTCAAGTTCGTCCACCGCAACACACACACATGCTCTCCTGACCTCTGTCCGAGAGCCACCTTGATTTGCGTGCCTCTGTTGCACCGACTCACAGGCCTCTGCTGCGATATATCCCATGCTTGTATTGGTATGTTTGAGAGCCTTCTGCTCCATCCATACTGCGCGAATGACCTGTGGACCTTTGTCCACCGTCCAGACATGGGGGCACCGCTCGTGCCACCACAACTAGTTGACCATATTTGAGTTTTGTTTAAGCTCTTTTCTGACTCCTTAAAACAATGAAAATATCACTGAGCACAGTTGCTTCCTTTCCTGCTCACTAAAGTATAGGAAATGGTGTCTACATCGTCTCATTTACCTCCTTTTGCGGACCATGTAGACCATCTCATGAAAAGGACCTCCTTGGCACACTCAAGCCAAGACCGTTCCCCTCTGCATACTTTTGTGCTTTCTCAGGAAAAGGGGCCGCACTTTATGAAAAAGCTCACCACCGGTTGTCGTTAAGCTCTTTTCCAACCATCTCAACAAGAAAATATCACCGAGCAAACTTGGTTTCATTCATGCTCATCAAAGTATTTGAATGACCGCTTAGTCAGTGTAGGTTTAACGTTTCCCGACCTGATTGGAATACCAATGGAAAAGAAGTTTATCATCCCCTCTAGGATGGGCGAGCTCTCCTATGTATACTTTTATCCTTTTCGGGCACAGGAGACTACGAATGAAAAAGAGCCCCCACTGGAGTCTTCTTCATGCTTTCAGACTCTCTAAAATTGAAAGCACCATCGAGCATTTACCTTCTCGAGATCGCCAAAAATCCACGATATCGTACCACAACAGTGTCCCTAGACACCACCCCAAAGAAAACAGTCTGGCAGCATTCCCACATTGGGTCACCTTTGTTCAAAGTACTCTGCAATGTGTCTTCCTTGGAACCCATCAGTATCAAAAAATGTCCACCCCCTCCAATTATTTCCCATCTGCAGCGATATTCTGGTATTACAACTATGATCCCATTCCCATGAGTTAAATTTCATTTGCTTCCTGGTCTGCCCTACCATCATACTCTGAACAAAGGAAGTTTGAGTCTCCCACTCCCCCCTGCCCTTGTTCAGTTTTTTCCCTCCCCTCCCCCCCAATTCAATGAGTCAGTCTGCAGATTGCTTCACACCTTTTAGTTATCCCTCGCGCTCTGGGTCAATGAAACATCATTGCCTTGAATAGGGGTGGGTTTCCCTTTGTCAACGCCAATACACATATTCCAAAGGATAGACCCAGAGGTCCCCGTACCATGGTTTCATTTACATCATTGATGAGTTCCTTGGACCACTTGAGAGGAGTCCTTAGTGCCTCTTAGAGTGGTTATTTCTCACATGCTCGACTTCAACTCCATCATCGCACCGTTGAGATTCGTACAAGGTTTGTTCCGCATAATACTTGGTCGAAGACCTTGGATGTCAACTGAATCTAGCACATTGGTGAGCCCGCTCGAGGGACCTAAACATGTTATCTCCCTTGTGATTTCTAGGTTGCGTTGGAGACAATGATCAGAAGCCCCAGCAGTGCTTCGATATACCTTTATGATTGATACATCATACTTGTACCACAGAGACTCTGACTCTCAACCAGCGACTCCATACAACTATGTACCGTTCCAGATCCAGCAGACCATCAGTCATGAAGATATGGCATTCCATGAAAATGCCATGGGTCCAATGTACCAGATCAGTGTTGTATTTAGCCTCACATAGAGGAAACCAGCATTGTAACATTAGTTCTATATGATCGTCTCTTGTATTTTAGAGCATAGATCAAATGATTCTTTTGACATTATCATGAGCATGGGGATGCCCACCTCGTCCATATATATGTCACACATTTATTGTATCTCACCCATTAACGGGAACCAAATTAATACAAAAACCAAAAGCCACCTTGCCCCAGCCCCGGAAGCACCACCTCTAGACAACAAATCCTATGATGTCCATCGACCATATGTTGAGCTCCTGCCCTCACACATCAGGGGGCAATCTGTTAACCCAAAAATCCCCCACATAGCTCTCAATGGCCTACACCACCCAAGGACACCATCTCACAACACTCATTTCACTCCATAAGACCTTCCATTTGACCCCCACACCTCCAAAAGAGCCTAAGGATGAAGAAAATGGCTAAAAACCCCAAAAGAGTCCAAAATAGCCCCATAGGAGCTAAATCCCTCAAAAAGGGGATAAAACCCTAAAAGGGGCTAAAATTAGGGTGGAAGGGACTAAAGCCTTGACCAAGGGCTTAAAACCCTAAAATCCCTTGGAAAAACTATAAAAGGAGGGTGGGGGGTCACTCTCAAGACACTCCTCACTTGCGTATTGTTATGCTTCCCGTAGATGCTTTGAGACCTTTGCCTCTCAAACCACCTACTCTCCCTCTCCCCCATATCCATCTCATCAAGCCATTGCTTCCCAACCAAAAGAGAGAGGTGCTCCCATGAGCTAGGGCATGGTGGCCCATTTCCACCTAAGTGAGGTATAATTTATTTTCATGTTTGTTTACTTCTTTTGCTTTCTAACTGATATTTTTACTTGCAGGTTCTATTTGTTGACGTTGTTTGTAGGTTTGCCATTGTAGTAGCTTAGGTTGCTTACAGGTTTCAAGGAGGCGGAACCCTAACCCGTTTTCTACAAAGGGGTTCACAAGGGCTTCATCTCCCTCTTTATTTTCTGTTATCAGCTCTTAGATTTAGTTTATAGGTGTCGCTATTTTCTTACTATAGCTTAGCTTAGTTTGCAGTTCTGTTTATGCTATTTTCCCTTCCGTTTTTCTTGTTTTCAAAGAGTAGGAACCTACCCTTGTGCCCTATAGGAACAAGGGAGCTATTCCTGCTCCTGCAGTGAGGAGAAATCCTCACTACAAATGCCATGAATTCTATTGTATACATTCGGAACAGAGTGCCTCACTCATCCGTGAAAGGGAAGACCCCTTTCGAAGCCTACTTCGGACACAAGCCGGATGTGTCAAATCTCAGAGTGTTTGGGCCCACTGCATGGGCCCGAATTCCACATGATAAGAGGAAAGATTTGCAACCACTAAGTGTTGAATGTTTGTTTATTGGATATTGTGATGAATATAAAGGTTTCAAGCTGCTGGATATTAGAAAAAAACAAATCATCATTGAAAGAAGTGTCCGGTTCGATGCGCCTCTTCAAGAGGTAGAACTAGTGAAGGAGAAAAATGTTGAATTTTCTTCCTACTCTACTGAATATTTGGATGATGAAATTGGGGGTGTTGACTCTGATTTGGAACCTCTGATATCTGATATCAGTGACCAGAAAGCATCAAGTTAAAGTTCATAACCTGAAGTGCAAACACATCTCCCAACTTGGGCCAGACAGACACTTTCTTCTGCCGGTGACAACATTGGAAATCCTAATGATCCAAGAAGAACATGGTCCGATTTCCAAAGAACAGGTATTGCACTCTCTTTTCATGACTCTTTGCTATCAAAAACTTGTTATTTAACGATATTTTCATATCCTAAGTCTTACTACCATGCTCAGAAAGATCTAAGATGGAAAGCTGCCATGGACGAAGAGATGAATTCTCTTCAAAAGAATGCTACTTAGGAGCTAGTTTCTCTTCCTCTGGAGAGGAAATTAGTTCAATGAAAGTGGTTGTTTCAGAAAAATGTTACTACTGATGGAAGCACCTGAAAATATAAGGCAAGGATGGAAGCAAAAGGGTTCTCCCATGTCGAAGGTGTGTACTATCATGAGACCTTTGCATCGGTTGCAAAAATGGACTCCATCTGCCTAGTTTTGGAAATTGTGGCATCCAATCACTAGGAAGTGCATCATTTGGATGTTAAGTTTGCATTTATACATGGATATATTCATGAAGAGATATACATGAAGCATCCCGAGGGATAAATTTTAGATTCATCTTTGGTTTGAAAACTAAAGAAGTCACTATACGGGTTAAAACAGGACCCAAGAGAGTGTATTCCAAGATGGATACCTTCCTTCTCTCGCAAAAATTCCAAAGGTGTAAATCAGATCTGAATGTGCATATATAGAAGTATGATGGTAATTTTCTTATTATTGTTTTATATGTTGATGATCTCTTGATTACTGGCAGCACTGTTCCTTCCATTTTTGTCATAAGAACTACCCTCCATGATGCATTTGAGATGAGCGATTTAGGGCTCTTGAAGTAATTTATGGGGCTTGAAATTGCACAAAATTATGATGGGATAATGGTCACTTAGTAAAAGTACATATCATACCTATTAGTTAAGTTTAAAATGGCTTAATTTAAGGCTTCTCCATTCCATTTCCTTTCAGTGATCAACCTTGAAGAAGGAAAAAGCACTCCACCCATGGATTGCACAATCTACCGCGAACTAATTGGTAGCTTGCTTTACTTGATTTATTCTCAGACTGATATATGTTATGCCATGAATGATGTATCAATATACATGCAGCATCCTCATGATCTTCATTGGAAGGAATCCAAGAGGATCCTCCAGTATATTCAAGGCACCAGGACCTACGGCATTCACTATGCTGAAAACTCTTAGCTAGAGTTGGTTGGTTACACAGATTCAGATTGGGTGGGAGGCTCTATTAATTAGAATTCTACTTATAGATATGTATTCATGTTTTGTGGTGTCCCCATTTGATGTTCTAGCAAAAATCATGCCGCCATTGCATTGTCTTTAGCAGAGGCCGAGTATCGAGGAGCAGTGAATGCTTGCATCCAAGCTGTTTGGTTGCAAGGAATTATTTCAGAGTTTGATTTTGGTATTACTTTGTCCACAATCCTCTTTTGTGAAAATCAAAGTTCTATTAAGATATTCACATATCCAGTTACCAGGCATAGGACCAATCATGTAGAGATACACATGCACTATATCAAGGAATTGGTGCATGACAGGATGATCATTCTGCAATAGTCACCTACTGATGATCAGATTGCAGACATCTTCACCAAGGTATTTTCAAAGAATAAGTTCACTTACCTCCATTCACTATTAGGGGTGAGTTCATCATAGTGATCAGATTACTTCTCCAGTGTTCAGCTTGAGGGGGAGGTTTTCCCACTGGGTTTTCCCTCTTTCCTTACTTAGATTTATTTTTGAGCATTGTTTGAGTTACATCATTGTACAGGGTGACCTATGGCCTTTGTTTCTAAGGCCCTAGCATTTCATGCAATTTTTTTTACTCCTCCTGAGTATAGCTTAAGGGGGGGTGTTGGAGTCATTTACCCAACATGCACACTTATTTGGTCAATTTTGGCCTATTTACCCACTATCCTAAGTTTAATTGACTTACTTGAAATCAAATGAGCAAACTATGAAATCATCATGAGCTCACCCACGCCCTCCTTTAGTCAAGGAATCCAACCAAGCCTTATCCTTCATTTGGGGTGGCTAACTGGGCTTCCTCCTTCAAACAGGGAGCATTTCTAGGGTGATCTAAGTGTCATAAATGCACCTAATTTCTAACCAATTGTTACAATCAGTTAATATGAGTTGTGAAGGCACCTCCATTCATTATTTGAATATTTTTGGTCATTATTTATGAACTGGAGCTAACACATGCACCTACAACCACTTCTGATGACATGTTTACTTCAGTAAACTCCATCGGATCTACTTGGAGTTATGGATGCGCTACCTCCTTCAGTTGGACATGCAGTTACTTGTGATGACTCACTTTCAGTTAGACTTAGTCATTTATTGCACTCCTATTCAGTTAGGACTTAGTTGAGAGTCAGTTATTGATTAGCTTGGTGGTTAACTATGTGTGTCGATTGTGGCTAACATTCAATTAAGATACACACATCCATTCAATTCGAATGAACTCCTTGAGTCTTCAAATTTTCTTGGCATTCATGCACCTTGCATGACCATTGTATTGCATTACTCATTCTTTATTGATTATATAGAGCTGCTACTCCTATTATAGCACCATTATGCCATTTTCATGCTTAATTGTCTAAAATATCTTATGAGACTGTGTTTTAGTCCCTAGATTACTGTGGCATATTAATATGATCCAATTATTTCAAACTATGGTATACAATAAACTTGGATAAGGCCCAATTGAGACTTTGGAAGTATCACTTAGCAACTAGGGAGCCAAGATAATAAAATGACCAAAATGACCAAATCTTCTTTCATGGAAACCAAGTCAAAGAACAAACACTACAGAAAATGAAGGATCAAAGAAAGAAAGTCAAGAAACCATCTACCAAATAAAAACAATTGAAAATAGAAGGGAAGCAAAAATTAAATATCTACAAGATTTTTAAGATGGGTCCCCTTTATCAAAATCAAGGGGAGTTGTTGGGTTGCCAACAAAATGCTGATAAAATGTATCTTGATGAAGACTTTAATGGTCAGGAGAATGAACAAGGGTCTTTCCCAAGGAAACAAAATGATAAAATTGTCAAGGAACTATCAGGAATGAAAATGTGGTGCAAGGATGGGAAATTGAAAGCAAACTAAGTCCCAACAAAGAAAAAATCTGAAATAGCTGCAAGGAGAGAAAAATCAACAAAGTAGACTCCATTGGCCGAAGCACAGTTCTGTGCCCAACAATTACGTTTCTTTAAAGAAGGTTTACAAACTTCCAAAAAGAAGAAAGAAGAGGAGGAGAGGAAATGGATTGAAGATCTGAAGGAACATAGACAACAAATAATTGTAGGAAGGATAATTTCAAGTGTAAATAAATAGACAACTAACTCCCATGTATCAAGGAAGCAACAATTGAAGCCTATATACCAACAAGTAAATTATATAATGTCAAGAAGAATAGAAACCAAGCTCTAGTTTTGCAGATGGGGAAGAAAGGTGATGGATTAAAATCCAATGGCATGGTTTCAAAGTCAATTGAAAATGACTTGGATAATTTTAATTCAAAGAAAAATAATTCACTTGTTGAAAAGAAGATTGCTTTACTTGTCAATGAAAAATATGCTTGTGTGCTTTTTGATTTTGCTACTGTGGTAGAGATCATTCAACTCGTCATTACTAACAAATGTCTAAGAGAATTTTACATCCAGTCCCATGACCAAAACAAGAAGAGAATGAACACATTAAAAATTAGTGTTATCCAGAATTTCAAGCAAACTGCCAAGAATGCACCAGATAAAACTTGAATGCATGCCCTTTTAGGTTTCAGGGATTGGCCAAAATAGAAAAGAAAGAAATGAGGATTGAAGTCTCAACCTTGTAAAATTTTGTAACATAGCCATGAAATTAAAATAAATGGTTAAAGGTTTTAATATGGATTATACTTTACATGAGAAATAAGACAAGCATAAACCAATGATTTGATAAAAAATCTCTATATTCATGTTTTTAATATTTCACCCTAAACATAAAAAGAACAAATGGAATTAAAAATTGAAGTGTCACCTAAAATTTAAAAAAAATTATTTTTAGCCCATAATCTCCAACAAATTCATGAAGGTCTAAAAAAGTTATCCTGAATATCAAATATTACAACCACACCATGGGATTAAATCTCCGTGACTGATTGTTGTAAGCCCATGCAAGAAATTGTTAAATTAAAACCTTACCTCGATTTTTTTCCATTTTTATATCTTGATTTGTGGGGATTATGCCACAAATGTAAGAAACTAAAACTCAAATAAAACAATTTTGAAAAGAATAAAGGCCTTTAACAAAAATAACAAATATATGAGAACAAAGATGAAATCTATAGCTCAAATTTATGTTTTCCTCCAATTTCAAAACAAGCTCCACCGCATGAAATTATAGATAGAGCTCTTACCTCACAAATTTTGCAATTGTTTATAAAAAATATATATTTACTGTGGCTTGGGACAGTGCAAGTCCTAGATTATCAGTGATTAGTTCACCAACCAAAATAATAATTTCCAATTTTCATATAGCAAACAATAAAATATTTAACAAGATAAATCGTTAAACAAATGGATAGAATATTAAAATCAAAGATTTTGATTTTAAATTGACGAGGCACAATGCTCAAAAGGTGGCATATAAGCAAGTGCAAAGTCCTAGATTAAGAGAGATTTGTTCACTAACCCAATTTTGTGTTTACAAATTTACATATACCCAAAAGATGAAAGATTTAGCTCAATTTCATATTTGCTGAAGGAACCTATGTATGAAGATGAGATTGCAGTCAGAGAGTTAAAGAATGAATGACTTTCTGAAAGTAAATATGAAGCTTAGAGGAAACAAATAAATTTTGAAGAGGGAAATGTCTACAATGGCATTAAGGATGTATGGGTGACAAAAAAAGAAGAAGAGGACAGCCCGTAGCTTGAAGATGATAGTGTTGAACATGTTTTGAAGCAATAGTGGAGAAGGTACTTAAATGTCTTAAGCATCTTTTGGTTCAAGTGCCAGGACGACTAGTTCAAACCTGATGTCGAAGGATGCATACAAGGTGTTTTTGTATATGGTAATTTATGTGTAGAAGAATGGATGAGATATAGTAGCCTTACTGCGTAGAAGCAGTTGAATGGGTTGTAGACAGAAAAAAATATCCTACATATCCCGTGCATTCCTAAGTGGATCAAATGGTCGTAGAATTACAGTACAAGGTTTGGAAACCTAGAAGGTTACAACTAGCAAGACGTGATGATAGTAGAGATTATGTACAATTGAAAACTAAGGTTTGGGACCCAGAAAGATAAATACTGAAGACACATGGACAGATACAATGCAAGAAAGAGATATCATTTTGTGAACTTTGAGGAAAAACATCAACCAACTTTTACAAGATAAATCATTCGTACATGTATAAAGAGGAAACATAAAGAGCCCAGTTCAGTATATCCAAGGAAGTGCTCGGGGAAGTGTAATATTATCAATACCCTTAGAGGAGAAACAATGTCATCCTCAAGACATCTAATATGATGCTAAAATACTCAATCATCCATACTTGAAAATAAAGCAACCAAAAGCTTGAAGAGTAGGAGGTACAACCTTTGCTCAAGAAGAGCTGTAGCTTACCTTCCCCAATAGTTATTTCTTCATAATATTCAGTGAAGGAAAGTAGGCCCGCAGCCATGGGGAGTGCTTCCTTGGATAAATTTTCTGCCCTCTTATTGTTTTCTCTAAAGACATGATGAAAGTCTGAATTGTGAAAGAAGGCCTTCAGCTCCATAATGTTGTCACACCAACCATCCAGATCTAGGGTGTTAACACTCCGTTTGTAACAGACTATTTTGAGCTTGACAGAAGTTCAAGGAAGGTCCCATTCCTTTAAAACATTGTGTGAACACCATTCAGGTTGGTAGAGGCTCTTGGTCCATGATTTAGAATGGTCAGACAATGAAAAAGAGCAACGATCGGTTGTGGTTTTGGCCTAAGATGTGGGAGGACGGTCAAATTTTGGCTTTCACAGAGTCCATTAAAGCAAGCAAATGAATGAAAGGATGAGATAAAAGCAAAGCTTGATCAATGGCCCAGAAGTTTTGTTGAGCAAACATGCTCGACGGGAGGAGATTTTTCAAATTGCGAAAAGGTTAAAGGATGGAAACATTCGATGGCAGAGATGAGATCAGAGGAAGATCTACGGTCTCAGCCAATTTCTCAAAACAGACTTGTGCAGGTATAACTACGATTTCAAATCACAAAAGGCAGTCCCGACCCCGAATATCAATGGTCACGATAAAGAAGGGGAGAGATCTATGGTTGCAGTTCATTTCGCAATACGAACTAGCAAGGTTGAAGATCAGAATTTCACATTGAGAAAAGTAGTGGGGAAATAGACGAGTAGGTTCTGAAATGATGAATCAAACATCTACACAAAGTTAAGGGAAGCCGGGAACTGAGTCCGGTCAGCACCACCATCACAGTGAGTGAAAGGGAAAGAAAGATAAAGTCCACAGTCCTTGAAAACAGCTTGGCAGCCGCGTGAGAAGTGCTTAGAGTCATATCCATTATCAGATAATATAACTGAACATCAGAAGAGAAGATCCCCACCCTAGCATCACATAGGCTAATGTCGTGTCGATTAGTATTCAAGACTATAGCCATCTCCAGGCCATTTCAGCTTGCCCTATAAAGCTCCATGTTCTGAGGTTGTACAAATAGTGAAGCTAAAGGTTGAACTCCAAGGAGTGTTGAGTCCCTTCGCAGAAAGCCATGGCCATGTGTTTTGAGAAATTAGTTCGACAAGGAGTATTGATGGTTGACGAACATAAAATTGTGTTTATTCATCATCCTGGTTATTGACAAAGGGAAATCACCAACCACCGAGGCACAAATGTTAAATACCGAGGGAGTTCGCCCACTTCCACATAGCCTAGGACTTGGGGATGCTGTGAGTGGGTTTTGACATCCCAGCAGCCTCTCTCTAATGCTCCCATTCATAGTCATGACCTCCAAAATCCCATCCCATGGTGGTGGCAGGACTGTTGGAGCAAATGCTCACCTTGGGACCATATAGGTCCGGAGCCTTCAACACCACCCCTAGAATCTCCACTTGACTACTTTGTCGTGGGCGAGGAGAAGGTCAAATTTACACCCAGCTACATGGCCTCCAAGAAAACCCTCTTCATAGGAGGAAGAAAGTAGTACAACGATGATAAGCTTCTTAAGTCGTTTATCATCACCAAGCGCGTCACCACCTTTTTCCTAGCCTTCTCCTATAACAGTGTTCTCAGATGAAAGAGGGGTCGAGAAATTGATCGAGCAAAAGGACTTGAGTCTTCTTGTCATCCTTTGAGAGACATGGTATGGAAGAAGCAAGGAGGTCAAAGAGATGAAAGGTATATCTAAAGTTGTCTGAGTGGACAAAGGACCGTCGACAACATGGGGTATCGCTTTCACGGAGTGGGGAGGATGAAAACTCTGTGTTGTTAGTCCACATTTTCACGTGTTGTAACTCCATAATGCTTGTTTATATTTTTAAAGCATGGCGATAGTCCCACTCTTTATATTATTAATGCATGATTGTGACTGGAAACAGTCTGTAGGTTTATTTTAGAGAATAGTCTCAACACTAGAATAGCATAAATACACTCCCAAAAGAAGGAGAAAAGGGAGTTGAGATTTGGAAGGTTGGGGAAAACCTTCAAGGGCTGAGGCTCTCCATTGTAAATAATATTTGATGCCTGTGTTATGAATAAAATTGTAGAGGAAGATTTGTTTCTTAAACCAGAGATTCACGTGTTGTTGCTTCTTTTAATATGTATTTTCTTTACATGAAATGTATATCCTATTTCCAATCCAGTTTGTTGTTTTCTTTCATGTCTATAAATTAGTGTATAATAGTTTGGGATTCATACTTGCTATGCTTCACCTGTTGTTTTAGACATTTATCAAAGTTTCTTCTAAAGTTACATGGAATTCATCTCGCTGGTGCTCCACATGATGGGTTGTTCTCTCTTATCTTCTAAACACCTGCTAAATATCTCCTGATTGCGAGATGGATGGCTATTTTTCCTCTGTTTGCAACCTCATGTCATTTCTTTCCCTTTTGCAAATGTTCCCTACTCAAGTTTTTGACTCCATTTCCAATGGTCCCTTGCCCTGATAATCCCACCTGCATCTCTTGCCACTCTACTTTGTCCCATTTCAGGAGTCCAGTCTCCTGACCATCCTTGAGTGAATATCTTACACGAAGTAAAGATCTGAAGACAAGTGAGAGATCCCTCTCTAACTGTGCTAGGCCGGAGGCGTAGCCTAAAGTGGTTCTGTTGTTACGCCGAGAGAGAACCCCCCCCTCAACCTTGGGGCTCCAAATCTTAGTGCTAATAGAGGGCAAAGAGATATTCCTGATCATCTAAGCCCAATTAATTATTACAGAAGAGTCCCCATATACATGGAGAAGGGGAATTCTAATGTCTTTTGCAAGAATAAGTAGAGCCCAAAGAGCCAATAATTCTGCTCTCGTGTTGTTGTTGTGTCAACATCCCATCTTGGTGCTCTAGTGTAGGTTCTCTTATATATTCTAAGTGAAGGTATTTGAGCTTTGATCAATGCTAGTTTTTTTTGAAGAATTTAGTTATGCATAAACCAAACAAAACTACCCCAATAATAGGGTTTTACCTCTATCAAAACTCCATAAACTATGCTACCATCCAACTGTCATAAAATAGTGCATACCAGCTCAAAGTGTCCACATGTTTGGGCTCAAAACATTATCCAATTCTAGTGCATGAGTGAAGAGGACTATGGGTGAAACCCCGATAAGCAAGAAACCCTGGGAATAGGTCAAATCACCAACTAGCTACATGAATATGTGTTCCCAATCTTTCAAGTGTGAAGGGATCCATGTGTAGGATGCCTTAAGATGTGTAAATGGTTGACAAATTGAAAAATAATGAGAAATAGGTCCACCAAGGGATGACTCTAAGAACAAGCACATTGGGGTGCAAGTCCAACAAACCATATGGAAGAATGTCAAACCACCATGACTGAAAAATTCTACAAGAAACTAAACAACCAAAAATTTAAGGCTACACGAGACTGCACTTTGTAATTAATGCTAGAATTTATAAACACATACTATACAAAAATATAATGGAAAAACAATAAACTAACTGTGAAAACCTGTGACTTCTTTTCATTACTTCTAAAAAGAATATTCTAAAAGAAAACAATGAAGTGCTTACTCTCAATTGAAAAGTAAATAAATAAAACTATACCTCTGCCTTCTTTTTTATAGATTGAGATGAAAAGTACATATAATGAATCTTGAGCACTGTTAATTTACAACTAGAGCAGATCAATCTCAACCTTCGGACTGGAACACCAAGGATCCTGGTTTTCTGTGGGTTGAAAAGTCCAAATGAAAGTCTATATATATATACGAGTTTGGGGACAAAATATACCAAAAGTAATTAAATATTATCAAAATGAAATATCCAAACCTGGGTCTCCGGTGAATATTATGAAACTAGAACTTCCTTAACATCTATATTTGTGCCACTAGCCTTTGTTTCTTTTGGGTCAAATAAATTCATATCATCAACATCATCATCATTCATGAATTTGGTATACTGCATAAATTTCATATAATTCGTAAACATTAGATGTGGAGAATAAAAACATTATATTTCATATAATAAACTTCATATATTATAGCATACTTACGTACCATGCCTCTATTTTGATTTTGTCGAGCGACGAATCACTTATAATTGTCTCTACATTACGCTGCATATTGCTCAATCTCTAATCGACTCATACTTTTCAAGAGATCATCAAAATAATCATCAAATGGGCCTTCATCCATACTGTATGGATATGAAATAGTATGTAGGCTGATTTCCACCTTGCCAATGCAACCCCAACACGCTCTTTTATCTCTTCCCTCACCCCTCTTGCTATTTGAGATGTCATTTCCAACTCCTATGGAAAAGATATGACTCTAGGATGTGGCTGTACTAACCGAGGCATAGGACACCTATACTGAACATCTCACCATGCATCAGGTCGTTCATATGTATGACCTTTTCTAGCACCATAGAAATTGGATCCTATATTTGTATAGTCGGATCCATGTTAAACCAAAACTATGCAATCAACATCTTAACAAAATACTGAGGAACCTCGTCATTATTTGGGAACTTCCCATATGCACATAGGAACCTCGAATAAATATGTGGTGCAATCAGTGGATCATTAAATCTTGTGATCTTTAGACTTTTTTTGTCTTCAGGCTGCAAGTCAAAACATGAAAATACCACTTCTTTTGTGACAACTTTCTTGACCTCTTCAAACTTGTGGCAACCCATCACTGAAAATCGCCTCCTATGCATCATGTCATGAAAAATATGGGTTGATGGTCCAAACCCAATATATTTCTAGATCAATCTATTCTGATTGTGCAAAACAATTTGGAGACATTGTTGAGTACCAAAAGATAGATTTGAAGAATCAAGTTCTGCCTGCAATCTCGAGGAATACTCCTTCATCTCTTCCACAGTTAGCATAGCGATGTTGTCTTCCAAGGGAGTCTCCTCAGGAACATCTCTAGGATGACTATAAATAGGATCATATATTTCATTCTGAGCATACTGATGCACCCGATGACATCTACTTGTCTGAGGAGGTGGATTAGGATCAAGAGAAACAAACCCTGTAAGAAGTAAAATGTACATTCAAGTATTAATATATATATATAATTTGTCAATCAAATTATACACATTTAAATAAAATGTTTTCAGTATAAATACCTAATGCATCCTATTTTGCCCCATTATTATTGTTAGAATGTCTAGAATCCCTTATACAAAACCAAAAATTGGCAATCACATGTAAGTTATCAAGAAAAATCATCTATTTTTTCACAAATAAATAGTCATGTCAAACAATAATTCTAGTCAGAATGTACATGTAAACAACCTCTACCTAGCGATGGCATATTTGAAGAATAAGAAACTAAGTGTGTCCTATGTGTTTGTCCATCCACCCTTGTGGACGCCTTAGACATATGTCTGGAATGCTCAAATCCACCACCTGTGCATGCAACAAGATCTTAGAAAGGCATGTAAAATAAGATTTATGTTTATATAGAATTGAGCATGAATTGAATAATAATTGAATTTACCTGACAATGACGTCAGGGAGTCTGGATGCATATTAGAAAATATTGCTTCAATTGGAAGCTATAAAGCTGTGCATGTTAAGAATTTTCCACATATTAAAAACATTCCAAACAAGAATTCCAGTCAGAATGTATGTAAACAATTTCTACCTGGTAATGGCATCATATGTGTTTGTCCACTAGCCCCTGTATACCCCTAAGACAGACGTCTGTCATGCTAAGAGCCACCACCTGTGCACAACAAGATCTTAGAAATATGTGTAAAAGATTATTTATGTTTATATAGACTTGAGCATGAATTCAATAACAATTGAATTTACCTGACGATGACCTCAAGGAGTGTGGCTGCATAGTAGCCAATTTTTCTTCACCCTGAAGCTGTGAAGCTGTGCATGATAAGAATTTCCCACATATTAAAAAACATGTCAAACAAGAGTTCTAGTAAAAAAGTATGTAAACAATCTCTACCTAAAAATGTCATACATGAAGAATAAGACAGTAAGTGTTTCCTCTGTCTTTGTCCACTGACCCTTGTAGACTCCTCAGAGAGACATATGTCATGTTGAGAGCCACCACCTGTGCACAACAAGATCTTAGAAACATGTGTAAAAGAAAATTTTGTGTTTATATAAAATTGAGAATGAATTTAATAACAATTGAATTTACCTGATGATGACCTCAAGGAGTGTGGTTGCATAGTAGCTAAGTTTACTTCACCTTCAAGCTGTGAAGTTGTGCATGATAAGAATTTTCCACATATTAAAAAACATGTCAAACAAGAATTATATTCAAAATGTATGTAAACAATTTCTCCCTGGCAATGGCGTATCTAAAGAATAAGACACTAAGCATGTCCTCTGTATTTTTCCACCGACCCCTGTAGAACCCTCAGAAAGACGTTTGTCATGCTGAGAGCCACCACCTTTGCACAACAAGATCATAGAAATATGTGTAAAAGAATATTTATGTTTATATATAATTGAGCATGAATTGAATAACAATGGAATTTACCTAACGATGACATCTGGGTGTGTCACTGCATAGTAGCCAAGTTTTCTTCACCTTGAAGCCATGAAGTTGTGTATGATAATAGTTTTCCATAGATTAAAAGACATGTCAAATTTAAATTTACCAAATTTAACATTGTGCACCTATGAATGATGAGAAATTATCACATTAAAAGCATGTCAAAACATGTCAAACAAGATAAATATATTTCATATTAACAATGGAAAATACCTGAGTACATCACATGTCCTTGTCTAGAACTGTGGTACCATCACCATAACTTGTGATTTGTTCTCATTCTTGCTATAATATTTCTATGACTAGCATGCCCACATAATTTTTGTTGTTGGTAAACCTCATTGTCATGGAATTTCACATATTCCTTAAATGCTCACAAGCGCATTTATGAGGTATTACAACTGTTAATTGAGGATAAGACTATTTATTGACAGACTTGAATTTTTTACTGAGTACTTCAAATGCACATTGCGAGCGTTATATGACCGACACTTCTTGTTGGGGTTTGAGAAGGGTAGATACCAACCAATACCCTAGGGTCATTACCCCAAACCTGAAATTGAAAGGATGCCTAATAAATACACATATGAGGAGGTGGAGCCATTCTAAAGGTCAAATATGATCCCTTAAAGGTTGTGGCTCAAGTATTCCCAAATCCGGAACACCCCTAATTAGAAAGAACAAAATTCTCTCAACATTAACCCCCCTATCCCTTATCTCTCAACAATTTGGTTTGATAATTCAAGGTGTGCCTCCTCCATGTCAAGCCTCATCTAGCAACTAATAATTACAAGACAATTTTCCCCTTGGTTTAGAATACGGGACCTTAGTTCTTACAACCAGTAGGGAAAAGTAAACAACTGGACAACAAATATAGGAAAGAGAAGATAATTTTGTGTACATGGTTCAGGAGGAGGAAGAGGCACCACTATAACAAGAACAAATAATTGATTGAATATGGATTGTTGAATACAATGATTCCTCGATTGACATATTTAATGGGGCTGCAAGATACACATCTAATGGTATACCTCGCCAAATGAACATCATGACACAAAATTCAGTCCCCAAGGATGGTTTTGCATCCCAAACTAGAGTGAAACACATCACGTGGTCTTCAATTAGAAGCCCTATAAAATTATGTTGTTGATTAAAAAACACATCTTACTTGGGATAAGAGAGGCTTTCTTGGAAATCTCTTTTCCTTCTTTGCAAAAAAAAGCACAAAACTAGAGTGTGAAATGATTGGACATTTGTTAGATGCATGCCCCTATTCTTCAAAATTATAGGAAAAAAGTGTTGTTCTATTGAAATAACTTATCATGTTAAAGGGAACCATGCCCTAGCCATAACCAATTGGGCCCTTGATCCCTTTGACAAATCCATTCTTGACAGATTGTGGAAACTCCACTTACACCTATTGGATTGGGAAATATGGAAACAAAAGAATGGAATGTTTTTTTTGCAATCAAAGTCGAAAGAGTCAAGTATTCTATGCAATCATAAAGGATACATTCATGACATGCTTCAATTAACATAGTGGTCTAATAAGGATTTTCAAATGAATCCCAAAATGCATGTGACATTGACCTTTGAGATCACACTTCCCCCCATTGCACATGACACTCATAAGTAGGATAAGTGGGTAGGGGAAGGCTCCATATGCATTGCCTCTTAACAAAGAATGGGACATTAAAGCACATGCACTCATGACAAATAGTTTTAGCTACAACATATTTGGGAAGGATTTTAGGGGAATACAAACAATGAAATAACTTTTCCCTTAGAGGCCCTTAGAGGCCTTAGGCTCTAAAATGTTGGCCTTTGGGACCTTAAGCTTAGACATTTAGGCCTATTTGAGCATTAATATTTGATATTTAATCCACTTTCATACTTAAGCTCTAAAATGTTGACACATTTGGACATAAATTAGATTTGAATTTTCAACCCAACTAGGCCTTATTTCTCAAAAATTTCAGCCAAATTGAGCCTTATTGATATGAAATTTCAACCTTTTAAGACATATTTCTTTGACATTAATATTTCTCTTTTTGCGAGTAAAATTGTTTTGGGCATGAAAAGGTTGCAAAGAAAAATATTTCTGAGGAGCGAGTTCTCTTGGAAAAATTCCTAACTATTTTGGATTTTGCTTTAAGGCCACTTCAGAAATTTAGAAAAGGATAAGATAGATGGTCATGATGAATATTTAATACCAACACAAGTTGGGAAGTTAAAATTATCTCTTTCACTTACAACTCTATACTCCTCAGGACTTCTTAATCACTTACAAGCATGCAACAAGATGATATAGATTGAAGGGAAAGTGATAAAACTAATTGAGGAATGCACGAAAGTGATCATTACTATAAGAATTTATCAAAGATATTATTATAAACATAATAGCCAACGATGTGCCAATATAGTTAAGATGAAATTGATGAAGGATAGTTGATGGAGTGTACAATTGGGTCATTCATCCTCGATCCAAAATATAAGGTGGTTCCCCAATCTACATGAATGGGGAGATATCAACAGCTCAACAAAAAGTGATGCATTGGGCGAAGCTTGAATATCTATTGTTATAGTTACATCTAAACTTTGAAGCATAAATAAAAAGTCTTGATTTTTCAGTCACCAATGCATTTATTAAGTCAATATGGTTCCCTGTGAACTTGTCTTACGATATGGTCAATAATCATACATGTGCATCCATTTTGAGAAACCTCATCCTTTGTACTGAATGTATATTTTAGTGAATTTTATTTCTATGTAGCATAAATAAAGAGGACGAGTTATATTCTATGTCCCAGGGCTTAATAGATTTGGAATTAAAATACTTTCACCAGGAACCATCTGATGTCTATTAGGTGTTTCTCCACCACCTGCAAGTTTCCATAGCATCGATGGAGTTGTCGTAGAATCCTAAGCATTTCTTCATTTCCATTGAGAACCTATACCCCCTATAGGGTTATATGTATATCCCTTTTGTAACTGAACTTATTTTCCCAACTTTTTTCACTTATTTGGTTGTTCATGGTTACAAATTGAATGGGGGAAGCAGTGTATTTATAGCACTTACTGGGATATTTTTATTTCTATTTCTATTGACCTGGTATTTTTAGTACCTTCATGATATATCTTAAATGAG
The DNA here is from genome assembly GCA_001517045.1 of Pseudotsuga menziesii. Taxonomy (NCBI): domain Eukaryota; kingdom Viridiplantae; phylum Streptophyta; class Pinopsida; order Pinales; family Pinaceae; genus Pseudotsuga; species Pseudotsuga menziesii. The sequence continues at coordinate 460,630 of LPNX010013317.1, read as the reverse complement.
AAGTTCTATGTTTAGTGATCTTGGCTAAATGGGAATATGTAGGATGATTAAATAATAAATTTGTTATGATCAGTCCACTACACTCAGAAAATTCACCACAACCTGATTTCTTTGGTTTCAAGGGACTAGCTTATAGCTCATGGTAGGAAGGTAAAAAGCTTAACTTGAATAATATATTCTATTTTTGGGGCTTTAAAGGGTACTAGTTTATAGCTCAATGGAGCAAACGCTTAGGTACAAGCTCATTGGGATCAAGAATGAGTTGGTGATGGAGTGGGATGAGTTAGGCTTGGATGAAACCACCAAATAAAAAATAGATATTGGTGCATTATATAGTGGAATGAGTGGAATATACCAATAGATATTATTGAGTTGAGTGATGTGTGAATTGCCTTTGTATATTTAGGTAAGTTTCCTAGGGGAATTTCCCAGTTTTCAGTTTTAGCATGGGACCCAAACTATTCTCTTTCAAGGTTTTACTCAAGTCTTACTTGTAAATTAGAGAATGGGGATTGAACCTTTCCTTCATTGTGACTCACCATGCTGGTGGCGTGTTACTTTTATGGTAATCCATAGTAGCGGGCGTGAATATGAATTTCTTTAGCTTGTAGGGGAGGGGGTATCCAATTGGAAACCTAGAAGCATGAATTATGGAGGAAAGTGCGGAGAAAGCAAGAGTGATAGGAAAATATCCCACATTCTCAGAGTTAATTATTTTCAATTATACCCACTATAGTGCAAAGAATCAAAACATACATGTACCGGGATATAAATTCTGACCTAACAACCCTCTTACCGTGGAATTCCCTTCATCTTAGCATGAGGTGGAACTTTGGTTCTCCAATTCCCAATCCTAATTGAGCCCGTTATCCAGGTAAGGTCCTTTCCTGTGCGTTAACCCCTTCCCCTCACAAAATTAGGCAAGGTTACACAACCAACCTAACTATGCCTTAGCTAGCTTGAATGTTTGATCTCAAACTCTATCAACAGCTAATGGCTCTCGAAACACACATGAAATGGGTGCCTAAATAGGAAAACTCTATTTGCTAACCGAAAGACATAATGGTTTGGTCTGTTGAGTCTACTATTGAATACAAATGTTGGGATTGTGGTGTTAAAACCTTATTTGATGTAGTTAGAAGTGAACCAATGTCACCTTTATATTCTGAGTTAGCGGTCCAATATGATTAAAACCTCTTCGAGATATTCCTACAAGTATAATTTATTTTAGTATTGATGTGCAATGAAAATTTTGAAGCAATGGAAATTTAACCGATTAAAGCTATATTTCCACAACATATTTATGTCAATATTATTCAACTCGTATTTCTTGTTGTGCATACTGGAGATGATCGTTGGGAATAATGACGATAAGCCTATAAAATTTCCTTAACAGACAACCTATTCACCAACTGTTGCCCCACAGTTCTCACATGTGCAGATCTAGGTTAACTGAGTGAACTGTAATTATTGTTCGCTAGTGCAACTCCTGGATAGCGGTGAAATGCTCCTTGCATGCATTTTAGGGGTTCCTACCCAGCCAACACAAGATTGATAGCTCACTAGTTCATTAACCTCCACCAACCATGAATTAGAATGCAAGTAAACACTCATAGAATTGGTACTCAACCGCTAGTTTGATAGCACGTGCCATATATTGTTGACCTTCAGTACATGAGGCCTCTAAATTATTAGTGGGATGAAATCATTAACCAAATCACCTAAAATAAATAAAATAATGAAGTGAAGGCCCTAGGGCATGTTCAAGTAGAGAGAAAGTAATAACTAGGAGTTTATAGTGGGAAGGGTGTAAAATATTGCACTACCAGTTGGGTGAAACAGATGCCACCAAGACAACTACATTGAGGTTCTTTACATGAACATGTGGGAGTATGACTATCGGTTGTATGCATTGCCTGAATAGTAAAAACTAGTATAAAATTCTGATATAAAATCAATTATTTTCAATTATACCCACTACGATGCAAAGAATCAAAACATGCATATACCAGGATATAAAATTATGACCTGAGAGTCCTCTTACCATGGCATTCCCTTGGTCTTGGTGTGAGGTGGAACTCTGATTCTCCAATTCCGAGTCCTAATTGATCCCATTATCGAGGTAAGGTCTGCCCCTGTGCATTTAACCCCTTCCCCTCACAAATTTAGGAAAGGTTATAGAAGGTTACATGCCCAACCCAAATATGCCTCAGCTAGCTCGAATTCTTGCTCTCAGACTGTATCTGCAGCTAATGGCTCTCAAAACAAACATGAAATGGGTTCCCAAACAAGAAAAATCTATTTGCATGCCCGAAAATCCCTTACCAAGCCTGAAAATACCGAAAATAATGATGATGGTTCACTAAAACGTGCATGAAATGGGTGCCCAAATAGGAAAACTCTATTTGCAAACCTGAAAATCCCTTACCAAGCATGAAAATCCTGAAAATGATGATGATGGTTGACTAAGAGGGGAGATGGTTTTTCTTTATATAGTTAAACATTTCTCAACTGAGAGTTGAAAAGGAATCTAAGCTCTCAGCCAAGAAAAATTTCCGAGAGTTTAATATGAACAATATGGCAATACTCTGGGAGGAGAAAGTTTAATATTCTCGGTTGAAAAATTTTATAACTATGGAAGAACTCTCAGATGAGAGAATTTTAACCGTGGTTAATTTTTCGTCCGAGAAATATTACAACTCTCGACCGAAAAAATATGTCGACTTTTTTCTCGGCCGAGAAACTAGAAATTATACCAAAAAAAATTGAATTGTCACAAAATTGTGTCCCAACTTCGTGTTTTCACCCAAATTTTATCTTAAGGGTGAAATTTGGGACAAGAGCCTCTGTTGTAAAATGGGTGTAAGAGCCTAAGCTGTCGAGATACCAAACATGTTTGTTGAAAGCGGGTACCATCCTATGGTATGACTAGGAAAAACCATCGGGGTACTGAACAATCTCACTGGATATGGGGCATCCTTCTTAGGGAGGATATTTCTTAGATGTCAAAGTTACCCCATCGGAGTATTGAATAGGACTGTTGGAAACAGGTTCTGATTTTGATGTCTTTCATTATTCCTAATCTATATTTGTTCATATGAATGACATACCTTTTTCAAATCATTAATAAGAAGCATGCATGGTTGAACAAAAGCTTAAATGAACCCCATCTATTTTCCACTTGTGAATGACCCTAAGTTTATCTTAAGACCCTCTCATCCAATTCATATTTTATCGAGTATGTCATAGTCCTAGAAGTGGGACCCATAAGTTTGAGAGTCTAATAAACTCAAATGTGAACTTTATCAATATTACTTGTATAATAGTGATGCTTTGATAACTCAATAAGGGATGGCTGATTTCCTATGGGATTTACATGCTATCTATACTCCTATGTTTTCCTATTTAGGATAAGAAAAACTCCCCATCATAAATCATATGGTCTTCATGAGTGTAAAATGTTAATAGTTGATGAAACTATATGTATGGAATATTTTTTATCCTAGAATTTATAAGTGCTTTGTTCTTCTCATGACAAAACATTGATACTTATCTTTCTAAGTTCTAGTTTTTATTTCAATAATAAAATTGCCTTAGTTCTCCTAAAGGTTTCCCAAAGACTATTGTTGACAAAATGGAGTTTTGAAATGAATGAAAGTCAATTTGAATTTCTTTATGGACCGAGGATGTGGCATATATTCAGTCTAGGGGGGACGTTGGGATCCTAAAACCATCTCTTATTTCACTTATTTCACCATTTTGGCATCACATTAAACCATAATCTAATACATTTACCTTTAAAATCTTATCTTTTACTTTAATCTATTAATTAAAAAAATGAAATTAAAAGATGCTTAAATTATTATTTTTAATGTATTATGTGTGGTTTTGTTGATACTGAACTAATTATTGTATGAATTTATTTATGATCTTGGACTTCTGATCATTATTCACTCTTTTTGCGGGTATTCACTCTTGGCATTTCAACACTTATTTCAGTACCCAATTTTGTACTAGTTCAGATTGCAGCAATTAAGATGAAAATCTTAAAACCTGAAAATATATTTTTTTTTATTTTTTGGTTGTCTCTCAAATTATATGCTTTCCAAAGGAGGATCTCCAAAGTTTAAAATTTTAAACTTAACAAAACTCATCAAAATGAGCATCATAACGTAGATATCACCGAGACGATTCCGATAATGTTTGTTTCACTCAAAACAAACTCCAAATGAGAAAGTTAAAACGTTTTGAAATTTCAACAAAACACCATTTTGAGGTTCATGCATTCAAAAAGGAGGTTCCACATGACAATTCTAAAGGGATGACACATGTCATCCATACATGTGTATAACACCATGTGTCATGCCCATGTGGTGTCACATGGCATGACTTAATTGACATGGCAGTGACATGGTGTTGATGTTGCACCGAGGTGGCAGTGACTAGGAACATGGGAGGAAAAATCCCAGTGTGATATGTGGCCCAATATGACATGACATGTGTCACCGTGATAAAGGCCAAAATTTTGTTAAATAAAAAAATGCACTCAACAATATTTGAACCCATGACCTCCATATAACAAGCCTAAGCACCTTACCACTACACCACATTATTTTTCTTATTTATGGACCAAATCCCACTAGATTACTGTCCATGATCGGTCCAAGTATGCTCCTTGTATCCAAGAAATATATCCATCCATATTCAATTGAACTTCACGGGATTTCGGAGCATGCTTTGGCGATTTTACAGCTTATGATAGACACTTCCATGACTTGGTGAATCCCATGATATTTTTATCATAAACAACATATCCTTCTTCCCGAATAGGCCAGCATGCATTACCACTACACCACATTATGTTTCTGGTTTCTGGTATGGAAAAATATTTAAGTTTGAATAATGTGTATAGTTAGGAGAAGGGCTGACCGGATGGTGCAAGAATCTGGCTGTGCCCCATTTTAAACTTGTTAAATGGTTTCGACAGGAATTGAAACTATGTAAATATATTTATATATATTGTTCCAACATCATGTATTATATTGTAAACAAATAAGTAAAAATTAGGATCTCGCAGATTTGACCCTAGGACTCCTGGTTAACTAACACCCTAAGTATAACTCGCCAACCAACAGGCCAACGGTTCCATTGGTAAATCTATCTACACAAATTATATTTAAACTCACATCTACCATTGCACCATTTGAGGACCAAGTGCTGAAGGCCAAGGTGACCACGTTTCCGAGAGCATCGAGAGGCAGAAGCACGGGAGGAGTGTTGGTATCAAGTTATTACTAAGAGAGGGGGTGAATTAGTTATTGCGCAGATATGTATAATTTTAACTTATGCATATTTTCACATATTTAGAACTTTCTAACATTCATAATAATAATTAGAACAACACACAAATACTTGAGGAAAAATTCATATCTATAAATATATATTAATAGTTACATCAGTGGGAAATTACGGTCTCCAAATATGAGCACCCACTCATTTAAGGTGTTGACCTGATCCCAAGTACAATCTTTGATCTCTTGGAACCAACCTATGAAAACTTCAATTTGTGTAAGAACCAACTCATGATATTTAGGAACCAACTTGAAGAGATATCACTTCGATTGCACAAACTATGAATTATAGCTTCAAGCTCTGACCAGTGGAAAATGGAAGTTACAAATTCCATTTGTTCTCCAACATCCACTAGAAGGAGGCTACGACCCCGTAAGTTTCACCTACACCCACATAAAGGATGTTGTTGCACCTTGATTGTATTTTCCAGAACCGAATGGAAGGAGGCTATGACCCCCTTCTCCTTGCCCCGTCGAACCTCCCCTATGTGAAATATGATTGTATAGAAATATTGTAGATAGATAAATACATTTTCCTCAACTTATCCAACTATTGAAACCTTTTGATCTACGTCCGTGTATTTGCATTAGACAGTTTCCAAAAAATATGATGTGTGAAAAGCAACTTTGATTTGTGTCTTCTATGTTGATCTGTGTTCTGCGTGTAAATAGAGATTCCATCTCAATCAAATATTGTTGTTCTACGATCTATGTCTTTGCTGAGTAATAAATTTGCACATCCGAACTATGGGTATGATTTCTTCCGTTTCACTTACTCATCGTTCATTACTGACTGTATTGCACATTGCGGCTCTGCTACGTAATGATATTCTCTGTTATCAATGAGCCATTGATACCCCCAAATAAATTTTGAATCTTGTCAAACAATTATTTCAGATCTTCATTTATCACAAGCTTACTTCACCTCATACATATATTTCTTATTTATAATCTTCTTGACTCAAGAGATGTGTCCACTTGGTGAAGTCCCTTAACTTCAGATGATGCCCTACTAGATCGCATGTTTATCAAGTTATGACCTGTGTTGGTATGCCACTTTTCACAAATCATATTTGTTTAGTTTATGATGCACATGTGAAAAAACACTTGTGGGAATTTTGCACACATTAGTTAGTTTCTTATAAATATTTGTACCACTTACCAACTTCTTTGTGGGACTTTTACACCCAATTTTATTTATCTTTATTCAAAAGTCTCACAAATAGTATTTTTGAATCTATGCTATTTCAATATTATTCTAAGTGTATGAATATGAGTGCATTTGCAACCAATATAGATCTTGCATACATATTTTCTTCTCTTTCATCTAATACAGACATTTATATAGCCATAAAGAAACATATGGTTGCATCAACTACACATTTATTATTACTTTAAATTACATCATGTCCTAGTATATTTACTTTGTATTTGACATCAATGATAATACATCAACAATATCCCCTTTTTTCATTGATGTTAACATAAATAGGCTTCCCTTATCATTGCTCCCCTTATTTTTGAGAAAACCCCTTTTCCATTGATGTCAAAGGGATTTTATGCATTGCTAACTCCCCTGGATTTTTTCTCATTGCTTCCACTTTTATTTGGTAATATAATTTGAGATTTTGCAAAATTTTCTTTGCGCTAGAGATTTCTTCCTTCAGTTCACCTTTCTTTAGCTTATAGAGTTTCTTTGACTTGGTTGGAGACATAATCGAGATATTCTATGCTATCATTGATTGCCATCTTGGCTTCTTCCTGCAATTATGTAAAGACTTTTGTTAAGTTGTAAGATTCATCCTGTAGGGGACCAAGCCTGTCCATTAAATTCTTGTGTTCATTCCTGAATTCTATCATCTCTAGATACTACAATTTAAATTCTTGCATTTTTTCCTTTTCTCAATGCCATACAGACTAACCATACTTTCATGAATTCTTTTTTCTTTCTGTTACTAGATAAAGCTACTCAATCAGAATCAAACTAGATCTCCCTAGTCCAAGTGGATCTAGAAAAAATCAAATACAGAATACAATTTACTTTCCTAGATCAATAAGAAATGCAAAGAAATAGATAGATAACTTACCTAATTTTCGCAGATCCTGTTCTCTCTTTGTCGATCCAAGATCCACAATATTCAGATCTATAGCTACAAAACCCTGTAAAGCATGTGAAAACAAGCAAATAGCATATGCGTATCCAAACATATAATTGATCTAAGCTAACAATTAAGGAATACAACTATAAACATTATAATCAACAACAATGTTTATGGAAAGAGATTTGTATTACTGTAATGAAGGAGATACATAGAATTACATAGGAGAGAACATTACAACCTAGCCTTAACGTAGGAATCTTCCATCCAACAATCCAAGCCAAACCCAAGCCTCCAAAGCAATATAGTGAGCCACCTAGAAATCCACCAGCATAAAAGTACCATAGACCTTCCTCTCTTCCAAATGGAGAGAGGGTTTAATTTATAAGGCTAAAGGGATAGAGTAGGTTGAGGATTAGGAGGGATCTAAGGGATCTTCCCTATAGGCTAGGAACTAAAATTCTAGCTCACCTAAATAATAGGCATAAACCACCACCTCATCCACCTTTGAGAAGGGTCTCGAATCTTCAATTTTTTCCCTCAAAACACGACTGACGCATTTTCCAAAAAGGGAGAAAACACCGTCGGTGCTCCTAGCAGTGGGAGACAGAGTGTCGGTCAACAAATCGCCTAGCATGAAGGAGAAAAGTTCCATCAACGCACATAGCATGAAGGATAAAGGCGTTTACCTTCTTAGAGAGGGAAAAAAGGCAGGAAAAAACCCTCAATCTAAGTCAACTTTAGCAGAGAGAAACTTGGGGATTAGGCAAAGGGTTGACACATGGATCAAGAGTGCAAGATTTTGGTGTAATAGAATTCCCCCCAAAACATGAAGTTAGAGGAATGCGATAGGTGAATGCTTTCCAAAGTGAAGAAATCTAAGGCAAGGATGTCGACTGGAAGCTACTGCAGTATCCCTGACTCAAATCTAATATAACTGATAACATGGCTGCTGACCAATACAATGCATATCCATGGTAATAGAGACCGACTGAACACAATCATGGCCACTAGACATAAGCGTAGATCCATGATGAGATGATAACACAACCATGACCAATACAAAGGTGTATCTATGTAATATTACTCAAAACAAACTCCATTGCAACCTAGGTGAAGATATCTGACAATCCAGGGTCTTCAAGCCGAACCCGCTGTGATACGAATCTAACCATGTGATTATAATGTCTTGACATCGAACATGGTAGAAACCACTTGATTACCAGTGAATAATGTAAACTATTAAAAAGTGTGAGGGAAATCACCATTGATGTCAATGATTCCCAAGGTATCTCAGTACATACCATTGAATGTGAATAAAGGACTTGGAGTCGAACACTCAATGAGATCTTTCAATCAAGATTCAATGATGTAAAATCATGTTGAAAGAGAGGTAACTTGCCATTAAGGCATGCAGGCCTAAGGTACTTTACTTGGTTTCGAAGTCCAATTCCTGGATGAGGAGTTGAAGTCGATAGGAATAGACCCATCGAAGGAGGGCCATGATGAATCCCCCATCAATGACATGAAACATGATCAAAGTTGTTCGAAGTGAACCAGAAAGTAGATTGATGTACGAGACTGAATCAAGGATGACCAACATGATAGAAGGTAAACTGACTACAGATAGTGAATAAATTACCAAACTTCTCTTGAACATGGGCATGGAATGACTTGGCAGTATTGACGTGAGAATGATACCAATCTCCCAGTGCAACTGACTGTGAGAGTATTCTTGGACAAATTAAAGGAGTAAGAAGACTCCAGGAATTAGCAGGACTCGAAGATAAATAGATTACCCAAGTACTGAATTCATATGCCAATGAGTGCCATGTTCAAGAGTGATTATGTACTGCCATAACAAAATATAAACTATTTCCTTAATTTTCCCATCATGATTGATGAGTTCCTCTTTGCTTTTTAATGAGCTAGAAAAGGGTAACAAACACTCGATATAGCTCATCCTTCAAACTAGTCCAATCTCATATGTTTGACGAACTTGAGAAAGGATGGGTTCATTCCCCCAAAAAGGGTCATTCATCGTTTGATTTTATGAGTCCAATGAAAGCAAACTCATTTGTCATTTCATGTTTAGAGAGTCTGAAATGACTAAGAAGACTCCAAAAGGTCCTTTTTCTTAAATAAGGCTAATCAGTCTGAAAAAGAGATAACCAACCCCCAACTAGTCGACCGTTCTAATACTTTTACAAGCGTGAACGTAACATGTTTGCTTGGCAATCTTTTTGTGTTTTTAAGGAGACTGAAAAGAGATTAAATATAACTCCAGAACGAGTTCTTTTTTCATAATCCAATTTTAACGAGTCTGAAAAATAGTAAAACTATACTCAATACGTCTTCACTAAGTTTTTAACGAGCATGCTAAAGGTATAAAAGGCACTCAGAACCTTTTTCATGTTTGAACCAGAGCACGAAAAAGCGATAAAGTAAGCTCAAACCAGTTTTCATGTTTTAACCAGAGCACAAAAAATGAAAATTAAGGTCAACACTATCTTACTGTTTTTAATGAGCTCGAAGATCGATTCAAAGAATGCTTAGGGTATCTGCTTCATTTTTTAATGAGGTTGGAACATAATAAGAACTATGCTCAAAGGATCATTTCATGTTTTAACGAGCTCGAAACTGAAATAAAGTATGCTCAAAGCATGGTTTCATTTTTATGCAAGCTTGAAACCAAAAGGTAAACTGTTCTTAAGGAAACCTACTTCATTTTTTAATGACCTTGAAATAGAAAATGAACTATGCTCAAAAGGTGGTTTCCTGGTTTAACGAGCTCAAAAATAAAACAAAGTATGCTCAAAATGACCTCCATTGATGGATGATTTCCCAACATGATGTCCAGTGGTTGGTACTTGTGCCCTAGTATAATTGTCAAGTAACTTAACACTAATAAAGAGATAGGGTACATTCCCCCCAAGATTCATTGAGTCTTGACATAATGGAAGAATCCGTTTCATTTTTTAACGAGCTTGACAGGAAAAAGGAACTGTGCTCAAGGTTAGTTTTATTTTTTAACGAGCTTGAAACTAAGAATAAACACTGCTCAAGGTGGCCTGTTTCATTTCTACACAATCTTGAAATAGAGAATAACTATGCTTGAGGGAACCTGTTTAATTTCTACGCAAGCTTGAAACAGAAAGTAACTATGCTTGAGGACATTCATTTCATTTTTTAATGAGCTTGACACAGAATGGGAACTACGCTCACAAACATCTATTTCATTTTTTAATGAGCTTGACACAGAATGAGAACTATGCTCACAACATGTTCTAAGCCAACATGATGTCCAAAGGTTGGTGGGTTTCTCCCTTACATAAGAAGCTAGTAACTTAGCTCCAGTATGAACTCTAGAGGCTGGAGCCATGCCCCCCATTTTACCTATGATGGGAAGAAGCTAACTATAAGGGGAAGGAACCACAAGAACATGCGGTACATTCAGGGAAGTCTAATGACTAGGAGTCACATGATAATTACGTTTAATGAAGGAAATTTGATCAACGGTCACAATATTTCCATCATGGGGAAAATACATCACTTGAAAGAGTGTGGACACTACAGTTTTCATGGCATAAACATAATCATGCCCAAGGAGAAGATTAAAATCTAAGGGACCTTGGACTACCATAACACCAATACAAAGAGTTTTTCCTTCCAAAGTAATAGGAAACTAAGGAAGGATCCCTAAAGGCACTGTAGGTCTTTGATTAAAAGGAAGTATTTGATCGGTGGCTGACACAAGTGGAGGAGAACCTATGGCTTTCCAAGCAGTAGAGGATATAATGCTAACATAATCCCCTTCGTCAATGATAGTGCGGAGTATACTCTTAGCAGCAAATCACATAGCTATCTGAAAAGGGACACTCGAATGAAGACGATATTCTATTAGGTTACTTCAGTGAAAGGAAATAACCTCACTACTTGGAGAGGGTTTTGTCGAAAGAGACAAAATTTCCTCTTGTATAGAACAATCATAACTAACTACAAAAACTTCAGCAAGATGGCTTTCACTCTCAAATGGAAGAGAGGGAGAAGACGAAGACTCTATCAAAGGGACTATTTCAGTCTCAACTCTCTCTGATGAAAGAGTTGGATTGAGTGGAGATGACATTGACTCGACCACTTTAACTTCACTCTCCAAAGGAAGAGTGAAATCAACCAAGGATGTACTCGGATCGACCACTTCAACTTCACTCTTCAACGAAAGAGTGGGACCAACCAAGGATGGACTTGGATCGACCACTTGATCAACTAGTGGAACATCAAAGGACAACTTACGATAACCAGTTGGAAGATGTTGCTGAGGAACATTAATATCTTCCAACAACTTTGAAGCTTCATCCATGCGAGGACAAAGGTAAGTGTGATGCATATCCTTACATATAAATTAATGATATCTAACCTTTCCTTTTCGACTCTTAACCAAAGAGTCACTGGTTGATGGGGCATCATCAGCATGATGATTAGAGACTGATGACACAGGATTTTTAGACCACACTTCTGACAGAAGGGAAATACTGAGGAAGTCCTTGAGAAGGTGATCACCCTTGCAAAGTATACAAGGGAACTTAGCTTTACGGGTGCTGGAAATAGGTACATCAATACTCACAACATGATGACCAGTGGCTGGTGAACTTCCAACATGAAGATTAGAGGTTGGAGCGATGACCTTCTACTTAGTGTTCTTCTTCTTAGCATTCCTTTTTGTCTTCTTCTAACCTGCACGTTTACTAACATTAGAGTTTTCAACAGGTGAAGAGGATGATAGGGAAGTTGATTCAACATTTGATGAAGAAGGAGATGGGTTAACATGAGGTTTATGCTCATGCGGTAAAGGACCAGGATTCGACACAAAGGATGCATTTGGTATGACAGGATGGGAGAAAAACCATACAGGTAATGCTATAGTCAATCCGAAAAGGTTCAAAGTGGCCATGAAAGGAGGACCAATAGCGCCCGCCACAAGGGGGAGAAACAAAAGACATACCTAGAAAAGGGTTCTCTTGACTGGTGGTCCTGGGAGAGTCTCCCATATTTGAACTCTCTAAGAATCTCTGAAATACCACACAAGATAAAACACTACTCAAGTCTAAAAGCTAGAAGCAAACTATGTGAATAGGAGTGGATCAAAATTCAGGACAAAAGGATAACTCAGTTAGTCACAGGAATCCTAAGAGTGTCTCCCAATATACTCTAGGTGCGAGAGAGCTCAAATCGGTAGTAGTGTTGTCTAATGCACAACTGTTCACAAGGGTCATGTTGCTGCCGCAACCTTTTCCCCGACTTCAGTTTTTTCACTTAAATTCTGGGACCCCTCCTTATCTTGATTGACTTGAATCTAAGGGTGAATTTTTGGCGTCTTTGAGTATCTTTGCTTTAAAGTTGAGCGTTCCGTCTTGTTGGTTGGTTGCGTTCAGTTCAATGTGAGTCGTGAGATCGGTTTTGACACTTTTAAGAGTGTGAAGGTTTACCTTAGCGAAATTTTGGTTTTTTGGCCTCATTTGAGCCTTAGCACTATTAATTATTCCCTTTGGATCGGGCCTCTGTCTGAAGTTTCCGAGCCTCACATCACCCGTCGTTGCGGCTCCCTGACCAAACCTTCCACCCGACTGAGGTTTCACCCGATGCCCGATTCGTTGTGTAAATCGCTGGCTATAGTTTTGGTTCGCTCGCCGTTGCGGCCAGAGGGTAGGAGTTGACCTCCGATCCGCTTGTCACCCGACATCCGACTTACTGACTTCCACCCGAACCTTCCATTACCTCGTCGCTCGCCACCGAATCGCGTCCCGTCCGCCGTTGCGGGTGACAGAACCTTCCAGCTCCCGACCCACTTCCCGCCACCACCCGATTTCCTATGGCACCCACGTTTTCACTTCCTCTTTTTGGGCACTCCTCCGCCGTTGCGGCTCCTGGAGCCTTCTCCCATCCAGTGTAAGAACCTTGTCTCATCCGATCTAAGAGCTGCCTTACTGCCGATTTAACTTTTCGTTTTCGTTCCGAGCCTCCGCAGTTCCTCACCCGGATGAACTAGGCTAGCTCGTTGTGAATATATCATTATAATTTTAAAATTGTGGGTGCCTAATGTCTAAATTCAATGGATAATGCAGCAAGTTTGTATGCAGATATCATCTCATGAATCGCTGAAGCAGAGCATCGCGCCGGAAAGGACAACGAGAACGAATGACCGAGGCACCGACGGGACATTTTTCTTTTCAGCGGTTACTGTCAGAAAATAAACGCCTGTGGAAATGATGGAGAAGGTGAAACGACCAGGAAAGAAACTGAATCGTCAAGGGCATTGAAAAGACGCGTTGAGGGAACCGAGAGGAGATGAGTGGTAGTTTAAATAATGGGAAGCTCGATGAAAGGAAGGCTTTTTCCCTTAGAAAATTTTGTAATGGTTGACTTGTAAGAGGAACTATTTCGTTTTGCGAAGTGAACTGCAAATTTGGTCTGCTGGAAAGAGTATAGAAGTGAAATGTACCAATGCTATTCAATGAATAATGCTGAAGAAGAACTATTTCGTGTTCAGTTGTATTTCATGCGCTGTAAGGATATTTGATGTTTCAAACCTAAGTTCTTGTTAATTATTTTTGCAGTATTTTCTGGGATGCATTTGCACTATGAGCAATAATTGTTGTTATAGAATGATCGGCTAACTGGTTATTTGAATATTTGTAGTTTCCATGTGCAGTGGGAAAAGTATCATCTATCTGTGATTTTTATTACCATATGTGATTTTGTATTGCTCAGTTAAGATGATAGCCTCGCTCCCTAGGGATAGTTTAGATAGTTAGTTATTTTTGTTCGTATCTGGTTTGTTTGCTTGTGAGCTTAAGATGAGAGGTAAGAACCTGCGCATCACTTTGTGACCGCCCCTGCATTTAAACCAGCCTGCATTTAATTAGACATGGGAATATCGTTCCTTTAAGTCAAAATACAAAAACTCGGTGGGCCGGGCCGCAACCGGTAAAGCCTTTGTTTGTTACTTTGACCTACGGTAGCCGGACCGCAAACCGGACGGATTCCCTATACCAAACAGTCAGCGGGATAGTTGGGAATGCTGATTGGGGAGAATCCCTTACTATTGCCGCCTGCGAGTTTCCAGGCCTCAACAGTTTTGGCGCTAGAAGGAGGGCCGCCAGTGCATGGCTGGCCGAGGAAACCCATTTTCCCGAGAATATTCCGCTGGTTACAGTTCTAGTAGTAGTGTACCACGCAATTCATTTCCGGAAGAAGAAGAAAGAGAATATATGTAGCCTATCCACAATGAGATTGTTAACGATCTGAGAAGACATACCAGGGCATACTTAAAGAAGATTGGAGGATTTCCTGTCATTCCCGAATTTCCTAGAAGAGAATACAAGAGGAAAGACCGTCCTCTAAGAGAAGACTCGGTGTTGGTTGGAGACTGGCAAGAACTGGTAGAGACTGCCTTACAAGAAGTAGAGCTACCTTTGAATCAAGAAGGCCCTGAGACTCCTTACACTTCTCCTATTCACACCCCAGTTGATTCACCTCCGCACTCTCCACCTCGACTAATGGCAGCAGCTAACGCAAACCAGCCACCTACTCCTCCAAACCCCCCACCTGCATGGAAATCTAGATCACCTCTGAATCTGACCACGCCTTTGCACGACCTACCTCAAGCCTTCGAAAAGTTATTGCCTAAGTTTGATCCCAATGAGAAGATATTGGTAGACGACCACTTGCAGAGTTTTTATTTGGCTATAGAAGGATTACGGGCAGGGGAGCATGAAGATGTGGTTTGTAGACTCTTTCCACACACCCTTAAAGGAGCCGCTGCCTCTTGGTATTTCGGTTTGCCTGCCAATTCCATTCCATATTGGAACACCTTCGAAAGGATGTTTAGAAGTAAGTATGCAGTCCAAAAGACGCATGCTGCCCTGATGAAAGGACTTTGTGCTTTAAAAAAAGAAAAGAAAGAAAAAGTGCACAGTTTTACACAAAGGTTTACAGCCTATCTTAAAAACTTCTCTGATGCAGATAAACCTTCAGAAAAGGTCCTAATCGAGTATTATACATCAGCTCTAGGTCCTGACCTGGCCATGTTCGCAAAAGGTAGGGCCAAACCCACTTTGACAGAAACTTATGAAGAAGCAGAAGTAGTGGAAGCAGAAAGGGAGAGGATTGAATATTACCCTGATCAGTCAGGGGAGAAAAGGAGAAAGCTGCTGTTTACTAAGCCCAAAGAAGAGAAAACACCAGATTACGAAGGTATGGCCAAAATGGTACAGAAGCTGTCTAACAAGGTCATAGATTTGGAGAAAGAAAAGGAAGCACAAAAGTTTTTCAGGCCATATTATAAGAAACGGGAGGATAGCAACCAGACCCCTCCCCCTCTCAGAAAACTGCATCCATGAACCTCACAGAGATAGGTATGGATAATTTCTGTACTTTTCATCAACAGCCCCATTCCGAAAAGAACTGTCCGCAATGGATAAATTTGATGACATTGGTCATGAATCAGATGCTGGATTCAAGATTGACGGAAGAAGATGAGGATGAAAGGAAAGAAAAAGTTGATTCAACATCTACAAAAGAACAGGAAGAAGAGACTATGGCTTTATGGATCTCCGTCTCTGTACTAGATGCGGAAGAAGAAAACAATCAGGGACGTAAAGAGGTCAGGGAGGCTAACGTCACCACCAGGAGCAAAGGGGAAGTTAGTGATGATAGTTTTCTGCTCCCAAAGATTCGAAGGCTGCAAAGAAATATTAAAAAGAAATTTCAAGACAAATCCGTGGCTAATCAGATTCCGGAATTTACCATTACCAGCCAGGATCCGAAGCAATTTAAAGCACCGACTGAGCCAAGCAAAGAAAATGTAAGCGCTAATAAAACCCAATCCACTAGACAACTAATCGAATATGACGTCGTTGAATATTTAAAGAAGATAAAGGCAAACGTCCCGCTGTTCAAAATGTGCAAAATACCTCAGCAGAAAGAAATATTGTTGAAAGTGCTGGAAACATCAGAAGAAAAGTTGCCCACTGACAATCAACCGCGGCAAGAAGAAGAAATTGGGGAAGCCAGCATTGGTGGTAAGTCCAAAACCAAACACCCACCTTTCCTTTTAACTTTTGAAATTTTTAATCATAACGTGCACAATTGTCTAGTGGACTCAGGGGCGTCGATCAATGTCATGCCCATATCGGTTTGTAAGAAAATAAATGGGCAGCCTAAGCCAACCACGTGGAAAGTGGTGCAGTTGGATAGAACCGACGTCAAGGTAGTTGGCGAGATGGAAGACGTGTTAATCCGCTTGGCGTCCGATGATAGAGTGTGCCAAGTCATCAACATTGTAGTGGCTGACATACCAGATGTGTACGGCTTGGTCCTGAGTAGAGATTGGTCAGCGAAATTAAATGGGTATTTCGCCACAGATTGGTCACATCTTTGGTTGCCATACAAAGGAAGTCCTAATCAGATCAAGGTTTTGAGAGAGCCTCATATGAAATACAATGTTACTCAATTGGATGGAAAGAATGTACCAGTTGAATCCATATTGGGTAACTACTTTCTGGAACTAGAACCAGGGAATTATCAAGCGGAAGAGGCTAGCAGCACACCTAACACCCAGCCTGATCTCCTTCATTTTTCTCAGGCTGATGAGCTTGATTGTAAAATAGTAGATTTAGCTGTAGGAGTAGATTCTTTTTCATTAGACAATGTTTGTTGGACTTTATATTTTGACGGCTCAAAAACGTTAGAAGGATCAGGGGCCGGCTGCGTCCTTATTGATCCACAAATAAATAAATACTTCTTGTCATGTAGGTTAGAGTTTGAATGTACTAACAATACAGCCGAGTATGAAGCATTGCTGCAAGGACTCAAGAAGGCCATTGAGCGACAGGTTTGTAATTTAAAAGTTTTTGGAGACTCATAAATAGTTGTGAAGCAAATAAAAAATCAAATACACTGTGTTTCTCCTCATTTGAAAGCCTATCAAAACGAGGTATGGGAATTACTCAAAAGTTTTCATGCATTTAACATTATTTCAATCCCAAGGATAAAAAATGCAGCCGCTGATTTTTTAGCCACATCAGCTGCCAGGCTGGTGCCCACTAATAATAAATGCTCTATTGAATTACTTTTCAGGCCCTCCATGCCGGACATGATCACCAACTTGCGAGTATTTGACGATGATCAGCAGATAATCGAATGCTTGACAAATGATGAGACCTTTAAAGGAGCTATCATAGACGATGAGGAACATCAGGCTGAAATGAAATATAATAATTTCATTCCCAAAGGTGTCAGGACGCTGGAGAGAATGTTCGACTTGAATGAGAAATTTAAGAGACCAGCTAACGTGAAGACACACAGCTCAACTTTACAGTTCGAGTTAATAAATTTAGGGACCGAGGCAGAGCCCAAGTTCGTGAACTTTGGCAAGTGTTTTTCACCAGCAGAAAGAGACAAGTTCCTGAGTTTGTTTAAGCAGTAGAAGGATGTCTTCGCATGGACATATGCTGATTTAAATACCTATGATACCAATATCATCAAACATATCATTCCTATAAAAACAGGCATCAAACCATATCGGCAGCCTTTGAGGAGAATGCACCCAAAGCTGGAGCCGTTGATTCAAAGCGAGGTGAAGAAATTGCTGGACGCTAGGATTATCTTCAAAGTCAGACACTCTGAATGGGTGTCAAACCTGGTACCTGTCAGGAAAAAATCAGGAGAAATCAGGCTGTGCGTAGATTTCAGAAATCTAAATCGTGCCTCAGACAAAGACAATTACCCGGTACCGCCCATGGAGCAATTGCTACAAATGGTCTCCGGCTCTGAAATGTTTTCATTATTGGATGGTTTCTCTGGCTACAATCAAGTGTTGGTGGCCGAGGAAGATAGATTGAAGATGACATTCAGAACTAAATGGGGAACGTTTGCATATAGAAGAATGCCCTTTGGCCTGATCAATGCCGTAGCAACGTTCCAGAGAGCTATCGACATAGCTTTTTGCGGATTGATTGGGCGAAGTGTAGTGGTCTACCTTGATGACATCACTATATTTTCGAAGAAAAGAGGGGAGCACACTTTTCATTTAAAACAAATCTTTGAACGCTGCAGAAAGTATGGCATCTCCCTCAATCCAAAAAAATGCGTGTTTGCGGTCACTGAAGGCAAGTTACTGGGACACATAGTTTCAAAAAGAGGTGTATCTATAGACCCATAAAGGATTAAGGCTATTGAA
Source organism: Pseudotsuga menziesii (assembly GCA_001517045.1). NCBI lineage: Eukaryota > Viridiplantae > Streptophyta > Pinopsida > Pinales > Pinaceae > Pseudotsuga > Pseudotsuga menziesii. The sequence continues at coordinate 441,941 of LPNX010013317.1, read as the reverse complement.
CAAATTCCCATGCCTCATAGCAAGAAAGGAATGCAATCCTTCATGGGAACAATAAACTTTGTAAGGAGATTCGTGCCTGATTTCGCCCAAACTGTCAAACCCTTGCAACAAATGGTCAAGCAAAATGCACAGTTTAAATGGACTGAGACTGAAAACAATGCTTTCAGCAAAATCAAGACCGCTGTTGCACATGCGCCCTCTCTTAAAAGTCCAGATTTTGACAAAGAATTCATTATGTATACTTTTGCGTCCGATGATTCACTAGCCGCTGTACTCACGCAAAAGGAAGAGGGAGGTGACGAATTTCCAATCTCTTTTATGAGCACTGGGCTACAAGGGGATGAGTTAAACTACCCAGCCATTGACAAACAGGCATATGTAGTATTTAAAGAAGTCAAGCAGTTCAGACCCTATATACTAAAGAATCGAACCAAGGTAATAGTCCCTTACCCAGCCGTAAGGTCCCTTCTCATTCAAAAGGAATTAGGAGAAAGAAGAGGAAATTGGGTAACAGCCCTTCAAGAATACGATTTAGAATTCAAACCAGCCACTATAGTGAAAGGTCAGGGGCTGTGCAGGCTGATGACTGGATGCAGTAATAATAAAGAACAAGCATGGAATAATGAAGCTGGATTGCAGGTAATGGATGTTTGTCCTTTATTCACAGCTCCCGAATCTTGGTATAGAGACCTTGTACATTACCTACAGTCTGAGGTATTGCCTGAACATTGGAGTTCCAAACAGAGAAGAGCTTTACGTCTAAAGTCAGCTTCCTACCAACTCGTAGAAGGCATACTATTCAGAAAAAATTATGATGGGGTCCTTTTAAGATGTTTGGAGAAGGCAGACGCTGAGAAAGTAATGACTGAATTACATGATGGACCGGCCGGTGGACATTATTCAGGAGACACTACAGCCCATAAAATCCTTAGGGCTGGTTATTATTGGCCAACGCTTTTCAGAGATGCCCATGCGCACGTCAGAAAATGTGATACTTGTGAAAGATACGGTGGAAGACTACCTAGAGCAGCAGCACCTCTAAAGCCTGTAATGATCACAGAGCCTTTCGAGCAATGGGGAATAGACGTCATTGGAGAAATCAAGCCAAATTCCTCCCTGCTACACAAGTATATTCTTACAGCAACTGATTATTTCACCCGATGGGTTGAAGCGGTCCCCTTGCGCAAAGTAAATGAAGACGAAGTCATAAATTTTCTACAAGACCACATCATGACCAGGTTTGGGGTTCCAAGCTCATTAGTTTTTGATAATGCTAAATACTTTTCATCCATTAAGATTACTGTTTTTGCTCATGAGAAAGGTATAAAGTTACACTATTCTGCTAACTATTATCCACAAGGGAATGGCCTAGCTGAATCCTCAAATAAAAACCTCATCAGAATCCTTAAGAAGATCGTTA
>LPNX010013317.1:407274-440335 GCA_001517045.1 Pseudotsuga menziesii | reverse complement strand
TCCTTCCACTAACTAGCTTCTCAAAATCTTTGTGTGCATTGAGGTCCTACTTAAGCTCCTGTAAGGTCAATCAGACTCAAAGGTCTAGAATACTATGCTGAAGCTCCGCGCACTTTACACTTAAAATCTAAAGGGTGATGACAGAGGACCCATGGAGAATAGCAAGATGAACAGGGTGTTAAATCTAAATGCTCCCATGCCGGATAATAAATGCCAAAAGGCAGATAAGAGTCAGAATTCCTATAAAAGCATCATGCTCCAAAGCTAAATCCAGACCATGAAGTACTAATTTGCCAATGATCCTCTCCGTCCGTGAGTTGAAACCTTAAGCACATCACTCACACAAAAGGGCACTATGGGATAGAGGATCCTGAATTAAAATTCAGTAGGAAAGGCATGTGTGAAGACTCTCATTAAAAAAGGATAAAATCCGAAAAGCACAAAAGTTGCTAAGATGACATGGGAATGAGAAACAGCTAAGATGACATGGGAATGAGAAACAAATGAACGTTTCTGTTTATCATCTGCTACAATCCTGTGGTGTCCCATGTTACCAGCTACCTGAAGGAAAATTAATAATGAACTCATTTTTGGCCTCAGCAGAGTTATCCGGACTCTAGAATCTGGACTTTCATCGCCCAAAGTGGACTGATATCAACGATAAAGGTACACGTTTCTGTCATTGAGAAATCTATCTAGTTGGAAGAATTCAAGGAATACATTTGTGGTAGGACAGTCTGCTTTTCAAGGAAGAAAACCACCCAGAGATCTAGGTTCACCAGGAAATCGCCAGTTGTTGCTGCCGCAACCTTTTCCCCGACTTCAGTTTTTTCACTTAAATTCTGGGAACCCTCCTTATCTTGATTGACTTGAATCTAAGGGTGATTTTTTGGCGTCTTTGAGTATCTTTGCTTTAAAGTTGAGCGTTCCGTCTTGTTGGTTGGTTGCGTTCAGTTCAATGTGAGTCGTGAGATCGGTTTTGACACTTTTAAGAGTGTGAAGGTTTACCTTAGCGAAATTTTGGTTTTTTGGCCTCATTTGAGCCTTAGCGCTGTTAATTCTTCCCTTTGGATCGGGCCTCTTTCTGAATTTTTCGAGCCTCACATCACCCGCCGTTGCGGCTCCCTGACCAAACCTTCCACCCGACTGAGGTTTCACCCGATGCCCGATTCGCTGTGTAAATCGCTGGCTATAGTTTTGGTTTGCCTGCCGTTGCGGCCAGAGGGTAGGAGTTGACCTCCGATCTGCTTGTCACCCGACATCCGACTTACTGACTGCCACCCAAACCTTTTCCTTTACCTCGTCGCCCGCCACCGACTCGCGTCCCGTCCGCCGTTGCGGGTGACAGAACCTTCCAGCTCCCGACCCACTTCCCGCCACCACCCGATTTCCTATGGCGCCCACGTTTTCACTTCCTCTTTTTGGGCACTCCTCCGCCATTGCGGCTCCTGGAGCCTTCTCCCATCCGGTGTAAGAACCTTGTCTCATCCGATCTAAGAGCTGCCTTACTGCCGATTTACCTTTTCGTTGCCGTTCCGAGCCTCCGCAGTTCCTCACCCGGATGAACTAGGCTAGCTCGTTGTGAATATATCATTATAATTTTAAAATTGTGGGTGCCTAATGTCTAAATTCAATGGATAATGCAGCAAGTTTGTATGCAGAGATCATCTCATGAATCGCTGAAGCAGAGCATCGCGCCGGAAAGGACAACGAGAACGAATGACCGAGGCGCCGACGAGACATTTTTCTTTTCAGTGGTTACTGTCATAAAATAAACGCCTGTGGAAATGATGGAGAAGGTGAAACGACCAGGAAAGAAACTAAATCGTCAAGGGCATTGAAAAGACGCGTTGAGGGAACCGAGAGGAGATGAGTGGTAGTTTAAATAATGGGAAGCTCGATGAAAGGAAGGCTTTTTCCCTTAGAAAATTTTGTAATGGTTGACTTGTAAGAGGAACTATTTCGTTTTGCGAAGTGAACTGCAAATTTGGTCTGCTGGAAAGAGTACAGAAGTGAAATGTACCAATGCTATTCAATGAATAATGCTGAAGAAGAACTATTTCGTGTTCAGTTGTATTTCATGCACTGTAAGGATATTTGATGTTTCAAACCTAAGTTCTTGTTAATTATTTTTGCAGTCTTTTCTGGGATGCATTTGCACTATGAGCAATAATTGTTGTTATAGAATGATCGGCTAACTGGTTATTTGAATATTTGTAGTTTCCATGTGCAGTGGGAAAAGTATCAGCTATCTGTGATTTTTCTTACCATATGTGATTTTGTATTGCTCAGTTAAGATGATAGCCTCGCTCCCTAGGGATAGTTTAGATAGTTAGTTATTTCTGTTCGTATCTGGTTTGTTTGCTTGTGAGCATAAGACGAGAGGTAAGAACCTGCGCATCACTTTGTGACCGCCCCTGCATTTAAACCAGCCTGCATTTAATTAGGCACGTGCATATCATTCCTTTAAGTCAAAATACAAAAACTCGGTGGGCCGGGCCGCAACCGGTAAAGCCTTTGTTTGTTACTTTGACCTACGGTAGCCGGACCGCAAACCGGACGGATTCCCTATACCAAACAGTCAGCGGGCTAGTTGGGAACGCTGATTTGGGAGAATCCCTTACTATTGCCGCCTGCGAGTTTCCAGGCCTCAACAAGTCCTTCCTATATCCAATCGATTACGTGAAGTACCTTTCTATATACCCAAACAGTACATGAAACACCGTTAAATATACCGATGGTACGTGGAAGAACTGCGTGAGTCCCGGGTTGTAGTGCAGACAAATTAATGATAGCTGCTACGTTTTATGACGCCCAAACACATCACTAACTTACACACAGTTACTAAATTATTTTAAACCTAAGCTAGAATTAATTTTATCTTGAGCGGTTAAGTGAACGCATGATGTGTAGAGAAGAAATGTAAAAAGAATGCAAATCCTAGCTACATGATAATGCACATTTCTCTTTCAATGAAAACTACCTAAGGTAGGGAAAGAGGTTTCTGTTAAAAGAAGACAAAAATCAGAGATCTAAGAAAACAAGTTCTATTCAAAGGCAACTATGAATCTTTTAAAGATCAACATCAAATACAATTCTTGAAAATACTTTTCAATTCATACACGAGCAAGGGGGGTCCGAGGTGGGGGGGCCTTCCCCCCCTCCCCCCGTCTTGAGGGTTCTTTAGGGGTTCGGGGGCATGAGCCCTCAAGAAAATTTTTATTTTTTATTTTTTATTTATTTTTCTTCTCTTTTGATTGAGTTTTATCTTCAAACAAACATGAATATGAACAATAAAGAAAAGGAAAATTCTTTCCTAGAGTGCACTAGCTCTATCTTTCTATAATAATAGTCTAAAATGTGCAAATGAAATCAAAGATACTACACATCTTAACAATGCACAAAACAAAGTAAAGAAGCACTTTTATTTTTCAAATGCATGTGTCAAAATGAAACTTGATATCTATATTCTTTTTAGATCTAGAAATAGAAAAATAGAGAATATCTACTGTTGGTCTCTCTGGGCAGACCCGGGTTTTCTTTAATATACCAACAAAACCCCTAGCTAACTGGCCCTTTCGGAGATAGACCGCAGACTGGTCTGAAGTCTCACTCGAAGTGATCTTGGATGGGTTGGCTGAGGACTCAAGTGTCCTCAGTCAGGTTCTATAGCATCCTGGTGGTCGCACAACTCTTCTCAGTCAGCGGGTTCTCTTTGCGATGGTGACCTTTCTTACTTACTGGTCCTGGGAGGGAGCAATCTCTTATCGCATCATCGATGCTAGTGCGATGCACAAAATATCTCCTCTACTCAGCTCTTATCCTACGATATCTCACACCGCGGTTCCTCCAGCAGTGTGATATCGCCTTTCTATACTGTGATATCCTTTACAGTAAGGCTTCAATATGAATCTCACAGTCCAAAGGATTCTCTCTTAGTATAATAGTTCAGCTAAACATCCTCACTTAGACTCCTACAGTCTAATATACTTAACATCAACTATGCTCAACTTGCTGAACTAATATGCAGAAATCACTTAACATTGTAACTACAACTATCGCGCATCAAGTACTGAGAACTCGTATATAGAAAACTTAACAGATTCAACTCATAGTTAATATTCCACGCTACTGTAACTAAAGATGGCATACATTTACTCATTCATTAACTGGTAGTAAAGTTCATGTAATAAATAACAGATAACAGATAAATAAAGCACAATCACATGAATAGTCGCACAACACATTGATTTTACGTGGTTCACCTCCAGGGGGAAGCTACGTCCACGGGAACTGGTTTTTATATTATATCTTGAGAGAGTAAACACAATTCCGCTGCAACCTGATATGCAGCTTGAGATCTTCTGGGAAACTCCGCGCACACCGCCAGGAGCCCTTCTCTCTTAGATCTCTTCTCTTTAATTTCCTTCTCGTACAATATACTCTTCTTCTCTCTCTCTCTCTCTCTGTCGATCCCTGCAGATTGTTCAATCCCGATGGATTATTACATACATACTCAAGGAGTCGGCTACTGGTTACAGTTAGATAATACAGATGGAATAACAGAACCACAGCTTGATTCTTACAATACTGAGACACTAGAGACACTTAGCTAGCTAAATGACTCAGAAGGATAACTGTCTAACTACTTAAACAACTACCCAAATGTCTAACCTTTTACAATACGAAATACATCCTTATATAGGTGGCCCGAAGGTCTCGCCATTACAACACTATGGGCCTATCCCAATAGTAACCCCAAAAACCCTAACTATGAAAGTCAGCCTATCTGTACTTGAACTGCCACTTTCCGTCACACCACAGCTTTCTACAGTCTTCCACGCTTCCTGGCACTGATCGCGGGTATGGGTGCCACTTCCTCGGTCGCTCCACTTCTGTCCTTCATCTTCAATGCCTCGGCCCATTGCTCCTTTTCCTTTATGAGGGTAGCTGAGCCCTCCTGTCTTCGCCACTACCTTAAGTGTAGTGGTTGAGCTCTCTCTTCTCGGCTGCTCAGGTATTGTTCTTCTTTGACTTCTCTGTCCCGATGTAGCAACTTTTCTTGTGGCTACGGGACCCTGCTCCAACATCTACATCACTCTGTTCATTCAGAAATCAAAAGGAGTATGACAAGCACCCAAACAACTCCAAAATAATCAAGAATTGCTCCAAAACAACCAAAATGCGACCAAAACACTCAATGACTAAGGGGAGGAAGAGATAATGTTTGATCTATGACTATCACATGCATCCTAAAAACCAAAATCCATCAGACCAAAACCCAAAAATGAAGGAAATATAAGCCAAAAAGTGAGTTTTCAAAGGGCTACACGCTTCCCTATACTACACTAGAGCACCTATGAGAGGATCGACGCACATACAAAACTGCACAAGAGCGCATTTGAGTGTTGGCGCACCTACAAGGCTGCACAGAAGTGCTGCGACACTCTTTCTCTTAAGGAAAAGAGCGCCTATGAGAGTCGGTGCACCTACAATGCTGCATAGAAGCACCAATGATGCTCTGTCTCCTAAGGAAAAGAGCGCCTATGAGAGAACACTTTCGATTCTAAAAAATCATACCAATGGTGCTCTGTCTACAAAGCCCACACATGCTGGTGGAGAAACAAAATAGAATAACAACCAGATCTCCTATGGAAGAAGGGCATAAGGTTTAATAGTGATCCAAAGAGCATCAAGAAGATGCAAGACACTCTTCAAAGGAAAAATATGAAGAAAGGAGGGTCTCTAGAGGCTAGAAAAAGTATTGAATAAAAGGTATGAAATCAAAACAAAAGAAATCAGATCTATGTAAGATCCCCAGTGGAGTCACCAATTTTGTTACTGGATAAATCTACTAAATTGAAATAAAGCTAGATATCCCTAGTCCAAGTGGATCTAGAACAAATCAAATACAGAATACAATTTAATTTCCTAGATCAATAAGAAATGCAAAGAAATAGATAGATCACTTACTTGATATTTGCAGATCCTATTCTCTCTTTGTCGATCCAAGCTCCAGAATCTTCAGATCTACAGCTGCAAAACCCTGTAAAGCATGTGGAAACAAGCAAATAGCATATGCGTATCCAAACATATAATTGACCTAATCTAACCGTTAAGGAAGAAAGCTATAAACATTATAAACAACAACAATGTTTACGGAAAGACATTTGTATTATTGTAATGAAGGAGATACATAGAATTACATAGGAGAGAACATTACAACCTAGCCTTAACGTTTCAATCTTCCATCCAATAATCCAAGCCAAACCCAAGCCTCCAAAGAAAGATAGTAAGCCACCTAAAAATTCCACCAGCATAAAAGTACCATACACCTTCCTCTCTTCCAAATGGAGAGAGGGTTTAATTTATAAGGATAAATGGATAGAGTAGGTTGAGGATTAAGATGAGGGATCTAAGGGATCTTCCTTATAGGCTAGGAATTGAAATTCCAGCTCACCTATATAATAAGGATAAACCACCACCTCATCCACTTTCGAGAAGGGTCTCGAATCTTCGATTTTTTCCCTCAAAACATGACTGATGCACTTTCCAAAAAGAGAGAAAGCACCGTCAGTGCTCCTAGAAGTGGGAGATAGAGTGTCGGTCAGTGGTGTGCCTAGCATGAAGGATAAAGGCGTTGACCTTCCTAGAGAGGGAAAAAAGGCAGGAAAAAAACCTCAATCTCAGTCAACTTTAGCAGAGAGAAACTTGGGTATTAGGCAAAGGGTTGACACATGGATCAAGAGTGCAAGATTTCGGTGTAACACTTTCTCTTTTGTAGTCTTTAAATTCTTCTCTACTTCCTTTATATGTTCATTCTAAATCAAAGTTGTCCATAGCTGAGCTAAGCTGAGCACTTTCCTCATGCAATTCTGCACATTATGCATCTAAGGCCTTGATATTTTCAAAAGAATCATTGGCCTTTTCAAGTGCTTTTTCGCATTGTGTTCAGACTTCTGGATAAGTTTCAAGTGCTCGATATAGTTATTCAATATTGACTAGAAGTCCCTAAATAGTTTCCACAACTCTTTCCATTATTTATTCAAGAGAGGCATTCTAAATTTCTTGCACCTCATGAAATAACTTGAATACTTCCTCAACTATTGTTCGTCATCTTGATGCATTCTATCTTTCTTTTTCTGCTTCCTTTCTTAGTTGATTGTCTTTCTCAAATAATTATTTTAATTCCATTTCAAGAAAAAATGTCTTTTGCGCCATCTTTTCTTCCTCTGATTTCCTCCTCAAACATTCATTGTGCAAGGCTTCTTTTTCACTAAGACTATTGTGCCATTCCGACAAGACAACCTCAAGTCTTTGTCTAGTTTCTTGTGTTATGGAAGTATGTAGTTCATATAATTTGTCCATAGAAAAACATGAGAGAAATAATTCTACATGACTTACAGAGTTTTGTGCCTCTTGAGTGGAGAGTCCCAATGCTATAGAAGGGATCTTCAAGGTTTGATGTGGTAATTTTCTTATCTATGATTGTTCTCCCCAATGATGAGAATCATTGATCTTGTGTAGTATGTGTATCTTCATTTCTGCAATCTTTCCTTCCAACCTCATCATGTTTTCTTTTTGTTGAGTTACGAGCTCATCAAAATATTTATTTATAACTAAGTCCTCCATAGCTTCTTCTATTGCATTTAAGATATTTAAACCAATTTTTTCAAAGTCATCCGTGGTGAGTGTACACAACGTATAAGATCAAGAGGCCTTTATCTTCTTTATTTCTGATCCTTTTGGATGACTAGCTATTTTATTCTTTCAATGGGCACTGATTGTTGAGTGGACTTGGGAAATAGCTCAACATACGGTTCCTCGATTTGTGAACTACATTTCTAGTTTTCCTTTCTTGCACAATTTATTCTTCATCTGTAAGCGTTTTTTTTCAATCATTTCCCCATTCCTAAACGATTTGTGCAATATCCCTTTTCGAGCTCATAAACTTGGTAGCACTAGTACAAAATGAAATATAAGTGACAAAAAAATGACCAAAATCCGCATATAAATGACCATTTTTTATTTGGATATCAGTCGTGGGTAATCTCAGGTCTCTTATCCAAAATGGGTTTTTAGATTGTTTATTGTTTTTGGTTTTTCATTTTTATCTGGTTAATTGAATATTCCCGAAGTTGGAGAAAGGAAATGCCCAATAAATTTGTTATAGTTAATATTGTTGAAAAAAAATATTTTTTAGATTGTTTATAGTTTTTGGTTGTTCATTTTTATTTAGTTAATTGAATATTCTTGAAGTTGTAGAAAAGAAATGTCCAATAAATTTGTCATAGTTAATATTGTTGAAAAAAATGTTTTTTAGATTGTTTATAATTTTTGTTTGTTCATTTTTATGTTGATGTATTTGTAACTTTGGAATGTATTCACTTGTATATCTTATGTATTGTACCCTAATGTTTATTACGGGAAGTATCTATAATGTAATTGAGTCATGTCATGCCCCGATGTTCCAATCAGGAGATTCAATAATGTAAGCAAGTCATGTAAAGTCATTGAGGTTAACCCTTCATTGTAAGTCGGGGAAATAGTCCCCACATTTGTGTTAAGGTTAACCCTCCATGTTGATCAGAGGGAAAAGTCCCCACAAGTTGTGGGGCACTAGGGTTATTAGAATCTCCTAGAGATGTAGGCTCTAGTAAGTAAATGTTAAGTGGGGCTGACATGTTAAAGTGGACATTAAGTGAATGAAAGAATATAAATAAGGAGTGAGCCTCTCTATTTATCACGCACACACACACTCACTCATTGGGGTGCATGAGTGAGAGAGAAGTAGCTCTCTCAAGTGAGAGAGAGAGAGAGAGAAGCTGTGGAGATCATCTTTATGTTTTCAGGTTTTACTACTGACATTGGTGCTCATTATATCTCTGAGGAAGTTACGGGATTTTATCCTTTATGGTTTCCCCAAGGAAAATTCTTTGTGTCTCTTGTCTCTTGTGTTTATTACTGTGCATGTTATTCTCTCAGATAAGATCCTAAGATAATGCTATCTTGAATGATAAAAATCTAACATGGTATTAGAGCTAACCTGAGAATAAGATATTGTACAGCTGCAGAATCTAGGGATTCTTAATTTTTGGGTCTCTCTCCACAATCCATCAGCAAAAGTATGCTAGGATGACTCTCCATTGAAGGGTGCATCTTTCTGTCGAAGCGAAATTCAATTCCGGACATTTTTAGTTTTTGGTCTAGGAAATTAGGGCTTCTTATAGAAGAGGATTTTTTTACTTAGCCTAGCATAGGATTTCTCTACTCATCAAAATCAAAGTTTAGAGACCTGGGTTGAGATTTTTGGTTGGGTGTAACTATGAGAAAGTCAAACCCTAGTTTGACCCCGAGCTGGAAAAACCCTAAAATACTAAAACTGATAAGTTTTGTTATATTCGCTATATATTGGGATTGGAGATGGCTCAGGAGCTGAAACTTTCAAAGGTCGAAGAAAAAATCCTAGTTTCTACTATTCCCAAGCTTCAGCTTTAGATTCACTATATTCTAGGAGACATGATCCCTCCAAGTTAGGGTTCCATCCTCTTCCAAGATTCATCCCTAAACAAGACACCTGCGGAGAATTGCTATATCTCGAGCTACAAAGGTCCAAAGGAAATTTATGAAAATGTTATAGAAAGGGAATGAATGTAATTTCAATGGGATAAGTTTCAGATCCATAAGATGAAATAGTGACATGTGGTAGTCCATACAACTTCGCTATGCTGAATAGTCCTGAAACAGGCCACCTTGGGAAAATGCTCATAAGGCCCAATTGGTTAAACCAATTCTGATAAAACCTGTGGTGTTGGAAGAGGGACAGGAGAGGCTACCTCATTGAGAATTTTTAGACACATAGGAGCTATACTTTTGGAGATAACCTAGAATCTATATCAAGCATTTCTGCAGAAGAATTTGGTAAACTAGGGCTTCCTGTTCCATGAGCTTCCCTCCATTGTTTTCAGAAAAGGAGTACATTGGACAGCTCACCTTAAAGAGATCTATCTTTATATCCAATCAAATATAAAATATTCCAAGTTTTAAAATTAAGGTTTCTATGACAAACCCTAGATCAGCTACCTCCAGAACCAGTACAGACACCTCAAATCGGTAAGATCTAATCTTTTGCTATTTTCATTTGAGGTTCTCATTTCAAAGTGATCTATCACATCAGCTTGATGATAATCTTGGTGAAGTTGAAAAATTACAAGCATGAAAGTATAGGATCTCTTTGAATAAAATGAATTAGACACCTACATAAGTAGAGAGGTTCCAATTCCAGAGGGAGATGAGGCTAAAAGTCTTACACAAAAAGAACTTGGTCAAGGCCAAAAAGATCATTGCTGATTTAGTCATGGATCAACTTCTACCATAAGTGTCTTCCCTAAAGACACGGAAAGAGATGTTTGATTCCTTGAACAAGATATTTGAAGGGAAGAACATAAATCAGAAGATGACTATAAGAAACCAGTTGAAGAATGTGAAGATCCAGAATGCAGATACCATACAGTCATACTTTACAAGGGTCTCTCAAATCAGAGAACAAATTGAAGCGGTAGAAGAAGAAGTGGAGAATACAGAAGTTGTGATAACCACCTTGAATGGCCTCCTAGGATCATGGGATTCATTCATTCAAGGAATGTGTGGCAGGAGGAAGTGATTACTTTCAATAGACTCTGGGAAGAAGAAGAAGCTCGACTCATAATAAGAGAAGAGAAGATGGGAGCAATTGAAGATCAAGCTCTCACCATCGAAAGAAGATCCCTCAAGCGATGAGGAATATGAAGGACTCAGTTCTTGAAGAACCTCTTATCCATCTTGAGCATTTGGATAAGAAATGATGAAGTCATGAATGAAGAAGATGATGAAGCGGAAGGATCAAGAAGGAGTCTACCCACGAAACAAATAAAGATAAGTATTCAATTGTCATTTCATGATGTTGTTTTTTTGTTATGCATTTGTTTATATTCAGTTGATGTATTATGCATGATAGAATGTCTGCATTAATGATAGTATACTACTAATATGCATGTGATGGGTAAGTAGCTCATGGTGCTATACAACACTCCATTGCTACTTATCTAGAATGAAACGTCTTTGCTAACATATTGGATTAGTGCACAATCTCAATGTTGTCCTAGTAGAGATGGAAGGCATCTAGAAAAGTTTCTGTGAGATATGGATGAATGTTGTATTGGCTAAAATAGTTGCATAATCACATATCTTCATGCAAAAGAATTTTTCATTATGAATATACCTTATGAAATGTTTCTAACCATACAACTAATGCATTTGACTTGTAGGAAAGATCGTGTACATAATCACCTACAAGAAAAGAAGGATGAGACTTGTTTCGAAGAACAAGCAACGATAGATAAAGAATAATATGATGAATGGAATGAAATCCTTGATGCCGAACCTTCCAAGAAGTAGCTAAGAAGAAACAGGAGTGTACCAGTTCAAGAAGAATGATGTCTAGGATGTAGTATAGAGACCTGAAGAGAAGTTTGTAGTTCCATCATGCAGTAGATGGAAAAATCATGGGATACAAGGCAAGATTCGTAGCATGAGGCATAGACTACGAAGAGACATTTGTAGGAACTATAAATACACATGATCGGAAGAATCATGTGTGCAAATGAAACAAGGCCTTATACAAGCTCAGAAGACACCCATGGGATAACACATACATGAGGAGCTTGATGAAGATCTGAACCTTTGCTACAATGTTGATAGAGGATGACAAGCTCACATATGGGTGTGAGAAGAACTTTTGAAAAAGTTTAAGATAGAGGATCTTATTATCCAATGATCCTAGATGGATACATACAATATTACTAGTAGAGGAAGCTAGTTGTCACTCTGGTACAGAATGTTTCAGTGCATAGCGTACGAAAGACAGAGGGAGAATGATGCTCCACTTCAGAGGGAGTGATTACAGAAGATCCCGAGGTTCGACATGGTATGATAGGATGGACATATTACTGATGACTCTAGGCTTTACAGAGAGTTAAGCAGATTCCAACCTTTGCTTCAATGTTGAATGTAGAAGACCAGTTATGCTCCTGTTATATGTTGATGGCTTGTTCCTCACAGAAAAGAGGAACTCATTAAAGTTGCAAGAAGGAGACTTGTTGTCAAGTTCAAGATGAATGACTTGGAGGTGTGGACAAGGGAAGTATGCAGTAGAGATCCTGGAGAGGTTTAGGATGATGTACTACAAGGCCATGACCACACCCATGGCATTGAACCTGAAGCTACTAAGTGTTGCTTCATTAGATTCAATTGATGCTACAATGTATCATCAGATGATTGGGTCCTTGATGTACCTAACAAATATGAGACCAGATATTTTCTTTGCTATGAACACCTTGAACCAATTCCTAACAGATTCGAGACATGTTCACTTGATTGCTACAAAGAATATTCTGAAGTACCTGAGGGGTACAGTTGATTATGGGCTCAAGTATGAGGCGAATTAAAAGATTAACCTGGATGGTTATGTTGATTCAGATTGGGTAGATAGTGCCATCAATAGGAAGAGCACTTTAGGGTGTTGCTTTAGTACGGGATCATGTGTGATCTCTTGGTTTAGCAGGAAGGAATCCTATGTGGCACTGAGTACAATTGAAGCAGAGTATTTCATAGCTTGTTTATCTAGTTGTGAGGCAGTATGGCTGAGGAAGCTACTATCTGAATTATTTTATCTCCAATTGGATGCTACTTGTATATATTGTGAGAGCCAGAGTTGTGTGAAGTTGTCGAAGAACCCTGTGTTCCATGACAATTCGAAGCATATCGAGATCAAGTATCACTAATCATATGGTGTAGAAAGGAGCAGTGAAGCTCCAATATGTTGTGACAGACGAACAGATATCTGATGTGTTGAAAAATCCATTAGCCAGAGTGAAGTTTGAGTACTTCAGGGAGAAGCTTGGTGTTCTCTAGATCGAGGTTCCCTCCAAGGGGAAGTGATAAGCCCGTGAGCCATTCTGACATGGTGAGAGGATTGGTTCCTTCCATGGTCAAATGTAAGGGCTGAGCCATTCTGTCATGATGAGAGGATTGGTTCCTCGTATTTCAGATATATGTGTTGAGCCATTCTGGTGTGATGTGTTTACACATGGTCAAATGTGATTGTTGGGCCTTTTTGACAAGATGAGGTCAGATGTGAGTGTTGGGCGTTTCTTTCTAACAAGATGAGGTTAGATGTAAGTGCTGGGTGGGCCATTCTAACTAAGGGTCAAATATAAGCACTAAAGAATACCTACATAGAGGCTAGGCCTACAACTAGCATGAAAAAGGGTCGGCTCTGTAGAACTTCGTGTGACGAGAAGAATGAAGAGATAGCACCATTTGATTCAGATAGCAGAAGCAATAATGATGATGATGATTCAGTGATGATCCATCTTTGATGATGATCTATATCAAGTGATGATCCAGATCAAGTGATGATCCAAACTTGATGATGATCCAACAGTGACGATCCAGATGAAGTGATGATCCAGACTTGATGATGATCCATCAGTGACGATCCAGATCAAGTGATGATCCAGTGATGATCTAGACTTGATGAAGATGACTTGACAATGAAGATGAATTGATGATGAAGATGACTTGACAATGAAGATGACTTGAAGATGAAGATGACTTGAAGACGAATATGACTTGATGATGATCCAGATGATACAGAGAAGAAGGCTTGTGCTGATAAATTGTGTTGAGAGAATACCTTCCTAGTTAAGAGGGAGTGTTGATGTATTTGTAACTTCAGAATGTATTCACTTGTATATCTTATGTATTGTACCCTGGTGTTTATTCCGGGAAGCATCTATAATGTAATTGAGTCATGTCATGCCCCGATGTTCCGATTGAGAGATTCAATAATGTAAACAAGTCATGTAAAGTCATTGAGGTTAACCCTCCATTGTAAGTCGGGGAAATAGTCCCCACAAGTTGTGGGGCACTAGGGTTATTAGAATATCCTAGAGATGTCGGCTCTAGTAAGTAATTGTTAAGTGGGGATGACATGTTAAAGTGGACATTAAGTGAATGAGAGAATATAAATAGAGAGTGAGCCTCTCTATTTATCACACACACACACACTCACTCATTGGGGCACATTGAGTGAGAGAGAAGTAGCTCTCTCAAGTGAGAGATAGAGAGAGAAGTTGTGGAGATCATCTTTATGTTTTCGGGTTTTACTGCTGCCATTGGTGCTCATTCTATCTCTGAGGAAGTTGC
The DNA here is from genome assembly GCA_001517045.1 of Pseudotsuga menziesii. Taxonomy (NCBI): domain Eukaryota; kingdom Viridiplantae; phylum Streptophyta; class Pinopsida; order Pinales; family Pinaceae; genus Pseudotsuga; species Pseudotsuga menziesii. The sequence continues at coordinate 426,088 of LPNX010013317.1, read as the reverse complement.
GGGGTTTTCTCCTTTATGGTTTTCCCAAGGAAAATTCTTTGTGTCTCTTGTCTCTTTTGTTTATTGCTGTGCATGTTATTCTCTCAAATAAGATCCTAAAATAATTCTAGCTTAAATGATAAAAGTCTAACATTTTATTTAGTTAATTGAATATTCTTGAAGTTGTGGAACAGAAATGTCCACTAAATTTAGTTAAATGTCCACTAAATTTAGTTAATATTGTTGAAAAAATGCTTTTTAGATTATTTATAATAAATTAGTAGAGAATTGTGTGTAACATTCATTTCTATTTATGTAATATTCATGTGTTTATATTTACAATAGTCATGTCTCTATATTTAGACTTTGGAATAATTATGAGTAAAACCTAAATACAATGGTGATGTTTTAGCAGATTTTATATGAATTTCAAAAGGTAATACTCATATGTTTGTATTTGTGATAGTCCTATGTTTATATTTACTATTTGGAAGAATTGTGACTAAAACCTAAATAGAATGGTGACGTTTTTGCAGATTTTGTATGAAGTTAAAGGGCGTTTCCTTTTCTCAAATTAACATATTATAAAATTAGCATATTGTAAAAGCATTAAAATCTTTTAAAGTGATTGTTTTTCCTTTCTTCATTATATTTTTTATTGATTTTATTATATTCTATTGTTTTTATTTATATTTTATTCTATTTGTTATTATTGTTTTTATTTATATTTTATTCTATTTGTTATTATTGTTTTTAATTTTTAGTTAGTTTTGCTATATATTTTATTTGTAAGTTGAAGAGATTTTTTTCTATTTTGCAAGTTAATGGTGAATTTATGTTATGGGTGCATCCACGGAGGTGGGTTACATTTTTTGGCAACACGAATTCGGAAAAAAACAGAAAAACGTATCTCGATTGAGCTTTTAATAAACCCTCATTCGAGGGTTTATAAAGCACTCGATCTAGGTTCTGTTAAATGCTCGATAGAGATTTTTGTTAACCCTCGGTCGATGGTGTAGAACCTCAATCGAGGGTTAAAAGAGCTTGATCGAGGGTTAAAGTAGACCTTGATCGAGCATCTTTAATTTCCTATAAATAGGCAACATGCCCATCATTTAATTGGATATGGATATGAACTTCCTTTGATGGATATTAGTAACAGAGTAATTGGGTTATAGATGTGATTAATCACATCTATGACTCCAATCAATCACATCTATAACTCCAATTAATCTACAACTAATATCTATACATAAAATCTAGGGGAAGTGATAGTAGTAATGTGTTTACTTATTTTTTCTTCAAGGTATGTACTATTACCCTCAAGTATCATTCTTATAGTCGAAATTATGTTTTATTAAATTTTATTATCATATAATTCTATGTTTGATTTTAATTATATTTGGGTGTCCATATTCATGTGCACACTCGAATATGCTTTTAGTTAATGTTTTGAAAAACTCGATTAAGCTGCTAGATCGAGATTTTCTCTAACTCGTTCGATCAATGGTTTTAGAGACCTTGATCGAACTCATAACTTGATCTTGACATTGTATTTTCATATGCATCATGTAAAGTTTCATTTAATGAAGTCTTTGAAAAGATGCTTGGACACCTCGTATTTTGAATCCCCATCTAAATTCATGTCATTGAACATTTTCAATTCTTGTCGAAATGAGAATTAGTATCATGTTTAGTTTCCATACTTTTTGTTTTTCGGATCCCATAGTCGCCATAACACATTTTATTTTATTTATTTTCCTCTACTCTTAGCATTATGAAACACAAAAATATTTAGTCATGTGTTATTGATGTAAATTCTATTGTCATTCAATAATTTATTAGCAAGATTAATTGCAAATGTGTGACACAATCACAATTTTGAAAAGTAAACAATGGAAATTGATATAACCCAAGGAAATGAGGTCATATTTTTTTTCATGCTCACATTTTCATCTCTCGAAAGGTACTAAAAATACTTTTCTCCCTTGTATATAATTTTTAATTTAAAAAAACTACAATTATGTGATATGACTTTGAATTTAACACTAATTTTTATCTTAATCGTCCTGTTCTATTCCACCCTGGGATATGGGATTTAAATATTTGACTTGAGGATATATATCGTAGGTATCGTAACGTAGTCCTGAGAATCTAGGTTGAATGGATACAACTCACCTAAGTTCATCTCATCAATTGAATGGCATGCATCATTGCTCTCCTTGGTTCAATACAAAAAGAATACTATGGCAATGATGCATGCAATTTAGGTGATGAGCTGAACTTAGCTGAATTGTGTCCACTTCACCTGGATTACCAGGACTACGATATGAGACCTACGATATAGATCCTTGGGACAGATATTTAAATATCAGAGCCCAGGGCGGAATAGACCTAGACGATTAAGATAAAACTTAGTGTTTTCAAAGTCATATCACTTAATTGTAGTTTTTTAAAATTAAAAATTATACACGAAAGAACAAAGTATTTTTAGTATTTAAAACCTTTCACTACATTTCTATAACTCTAATTCTGATCTTAAATTCCCACCCCCCCAGTGCTGCTCCATTCCATCCCTATTTTGTGTTTTGAAGTAGTTTAATGAAAATTAAAAAGATTTTAACAATCCATTTCTCAAACCCTTGGCCCCATCGCAGTTTGTACCAGGGACTTTTGGTTTCCAAGTAAAATAATGAAAGGTCTATTAGTAGAATAAGCTGGCAATGTCATGATTGTTTTTTCGTTTAAATTTCTAAGATATTTATTATTTGTAGAGTTGGTTGAATCAAATGATGTTGAAATTCCTTATGTCCATTTTCTTAGTTGGATCCTAGAAGCCCATTTCTAAAATGTCCTGCATGGGCATAATATTCTAGATAGGGTAGTCATGGTGGTGAGCGTGCATATAAAACCTTAGTAATCATGTACAAAGATTTTTTTTTCAAATATTTAACAGAACCTTGATCAAGGGTTTCTCAAAACCTCGATCGAGGGTTTCTCAAAACCTCGATTGAGGGTTTATTAAATCCTCGATCAAGGTTCTGTTAAGACCTTGATGGAGGTATTTGAATACGTCTATCGAGCTACAAAGCTCGATCGAGAGCCGGAAAAACAGAAAATTATCCCTCTTACAAGAAAACCATTGTTTCTCTGTGTCTTCTAGGGGTGTAAACGCTGCCATTCATGGCACACAAGTGAGCGGAGTTCATACCGATAGATTCATCACCTAATCCTATGTCCATTGAGGTATCTTGCATGCATTTTGGTAATCATATGGGATTTATTTTTAATTACTTCAAAAAATTACACTTAGAAACCTGACAACAAATTGGTAGTAGCTCAAAGAAAAATCTGTTGGGTTAAAAATACACCTCGAAAAATTTCTGAAAAATACATTGCCCACACATCGACACGTCGTCTTCAAAAGGGTATCTTTGGTTTTTCAATTTTTGAAAATAGTGAAAAAAAAGCTGGGATGGACACACGTGTATAAAATGATGTTGAAATCAGATGTGGTCACTTTCAAAAAAAATAATAATTGTATATTGTGAAATAAATTAACAAAAAATATGCAGACCACAGTGCATTTTCTGCAGATCATGCTCGTATACTTTTTTTAAATTATTAATGTAAGATTGAATTATTGGGGATGGAAACGAACCACTTATTAACTTCTTCAAATTTTAAAGGTCACACAGTTCATTAAATGCAAAATTTTACACATTAAATGACATCGGAATATTTTTTTTAAAATATCATTGGGAAGGAAACATAATATTCTACAATTTTTTTTTACTACAAGTTGAAATTCACATGTCATATATGCGTTTCAAGGGATTCTATCTAGCACATTAGTAAAAAATCAGGTTTTCATCGCCAAATTTGGCGAAAAAGTGTTACCCACCTTCATGGAATCACCCTTAGGGTTTTACATCAACAAAACTAACTAAAAAATAAAAGACAAGTTCAGAGAATAAATGGGTAGATTTTTGTGCATCATGGATGCATATCATCATTAGTGATTTTCTTCATGTTATTTTAGATTTCTCAATTTTGTTTTTTTATTTTTTAGTTGTTTTTTTTAATTCATTTCATGGTTTTAATTTTATTTATACGTTAATTTTGGATTTGTTTTAAGGTTTTACATCAACAAATATGGATATAAAATGAGGGGAAGCTCTACCAAGGAAACAACACAAATTTTTGCAACATGGGTGCATGTACAAAATGGTTTTCAGCTCCTTTTATGTGGAAGTTCATTACTTTCTTCCACCTACATGGTGTGCTACCTTTTTGTCTAAGAGAACCAATGCTCTATTTTTGTGTTGGAGCACCAAATCTTGAGCATATAACTTCCAGTGGATGAGTGATTTTGAAGAGTTTTCATCAAACATTTTCCATGTAGTAATTGAGTGATTTTGTAATTACAACATATCGAAAATTATTAAGTGGCTTGAGTGGTTTGACATTCACTATGGTTTCATCTGGGTGCTTTCACTACCATTATTATACAGTAATGCTTAACATTTCAATATTAGTTATTGTGCATTTTCACAATATTATTCCTCAGTTTAATTGCAATGTCTTACTTCATAAGCTTCAAACTATAATTTTTTTATTCGAAATATAATCAAATATATAATTTTTTAATTTTATATTTAAGTATTTTCCTTTATACTTATTGATGCCTGGAAAATCCAAGGTACTATCAGTAGGGATTATCCCCAATAATCGTTCCCAACTAGATCATTCACTCTTTGGTATGGGGAATATATCCAGTTAGAGGCCCGACTACCATAGAATCAAAAGAAATTTTTAAGTCTGTTTTACCGGTTGCGGGCCGGTCTACGGTTTATGTAAGTTTATTGTTTTAGGATGAAATGAAAGTGCCTAAACTGAATGCAAATGACCAATGAGAAAAATCCTCAACTTGTGATGTGTAGGTCCTTACCTCCCATCTTATCACTCTTGCCCCTAAATCACTTCTAAATTAATAAAAACCATGTAATCTATTCTAAACTACATATATAACCTATCCCTTGGGGAGAAGAAATTATATCTAACATAGTAATGTGTTGTAATGTTGCATATGGAATCCTACATGTAGATGTTCCAATTCTACATACATAATCACTACAGAAAATATAAAAATGATAGATTCATTTTGTTAAAACATTCATTACTCATTCATATGCATAATATTTCTAACAGAAATTAAAATAATTCATCATTGTAGAAGTAGTTCATCAATTTAGAACATTCTCATAGTTGTATAGCTGCTAAATAAGAAGTAGTTCAGCATTAGAAATCCACACAATCCATTTTAAACTTGTACAATCCTTATTCCAACAAAATTCGTTATCATTTATTTATAAAAGAAATAGTTCGCATACAAATAACTTCAGCATCTATGCACTAGTCAAAGTCCCTCTCTAAACTCTCCTCTATTCCTATTATACATTTTACAAATGACTTTTGGCCTACCCCTGCCTTTCGGGATTCCTTAAATCCTCGATTTATAAAATTTTTCCTCTAGTGACTTGCAGTAGAAAAATGGAATTAAGATAAAATCATTTACATAAAGTATCACATGTAAACAATTCAAAAATTAGGAGGGCCCAACTAATCCATAAATGAATTTCTTTCCATTTTCCCTGCTAAAAATTCAATTGAGCATCAGGGCTATAATCCTATAGGGAGTGCACAAGTTGGTAGTCTCATATTCGCCAGAGGATTTTTGGTGAAATTGGTTTCCTGTTATCATCATCAGCTTTGTACATTCGGATGTAATCCAAAATCATATGTCATGCTACTTTGTGGAGTATGTAGATTGGAAATCTTGGCTATGTAAGCAGGGGTAAAGGAAGAAAAATATTTTCCTTCGATGTGTGGAAATTCAACCCAAGTGATAGAACAATTGCACTCACAAAATTGGTAATCAACCTACAAATTTACACACAAAGGAGACTGAAATTGGAGCATAACACTAATCTGTATAGAATAAGTGTACAATATCCAACCTTATGAAGTAAAAGGCTACTAAAATATAAAATTACATGAGATATTTGAATGCATAAGGATTCCATTCAAAATATTCAAAAGCAGGCTTACTAAATCTAGTCAAATCCCCCATAGGTGTATAAAGCAGCTTCCAAATCTACCTAGGAGCTCACGAATTGGCGAATTCAAGTAGACAAGATAATAGGTTATGGAAAGACAATTCATACATGCTTTTATTAGGAGAAAATAATGGAGGATGATGAGGGAAAAAAACAAGTCAACTACACCTAGTCTTACTTTCCCTTTTGCCTCAAATATCAATAAAGCAGGCAACGTAGCAAAAAAAAAAGATATGCACTAGGGAGGATATGGAATAAATTAGAACTACTAAATATGGTTTCTAGGAGGTTTCCCAAGTGCTCCATGACTCAGTTTTAACAAGTTTTACTTCTAGGACATGTGGAAGACAACTTGCATAGAGTGGAAGATTGGAAACTAGGAAAATAAGACAAAAATGGATTAATTAATATCTAAGGCAGCTAACTATGGGTTGATTATTCAAAAAACCCCCCTTAAGCCTAAATTATAAGTAAATATCAGAAAACTATAGGGCCTAGAAACAAGGCTTAGTCACCCTTTACATATTGCATGTGCATTTAACCAAGGAAAGAGGAAAAAACCCAATGGGAAAATCCTCCCTTAAACATGGACAGTAAAACAAAATTTGAAAATATTGTAATCAATCATGCTTCACAGCATGATCAGCAATACCCATCAGTGATTTGATACTGTTGAATGTCTTCTCACAAAAAACTTTGGTGAATATGTCTGCTACTTGTTTTGAAGATGCACAGAAGAGTAGGTGAATGGTGCCATCATGCACAAGCCGTCTGATGTAGTGCATATGGATCTCAATGTGTTTGGTTCTATATCTCTGAACTGGATCATTACATATTTGAATGGTGCTTTGATTATCACAATAGATAGTGGTTTACAACTATTATTCGAAGCCACACTCACCAAGTATCCCATGCAACCATAAACATTGAGTTGCTGCATTTACAACTCCTCTGTACTCTGCTTCTGTAGATGAGAGTGCGATGGCACTTTGTTTCTTGATTGACCAGATGACTAGTCCTTCAACAAGCATGAACACATATCCTAATGTTTACTTTCAATCTATGTTGTCACCTGCCCAATCACTGTCAGCAAACCCAATCAATTCAAGATCACATTTATCTTTGTAGAAGATCCCATGAGTTCTTGTTCCCTGAACAAAGTTAAGGATCCTTTTGGCTAGTCTCCAATGGATCTCATGAGGATGATCCATGTATATTGAGACCACACTTACGACATAATAAATATCATGTCGAGTGTGTGTAAGGTACAACAAACACCCAATCAATTGCTTATATAGTGTATAATTTACCATAGGAGAAGAACCTGCTTCTTCAAGCTTAACTCCTGATAAGAAGGGAGTCTTTCTTGGATTGCAATATTTCATGTTGAACTTGTTCAAAAAATATAAATCATACTTGGACTGATGTACTTTTATTCCATGTTGGTATTGAGCAATTCGAGACCCAATAATTGGCTCAATAACCCCAAATCAGTCATAGAAAATGCATGATTCATTGCATACTTCAAGGAGGAAATTTCTTTCTTTGAACTTCCTGTACTCAGAAGGTCATCCACATACAATAAAATAATCATCAAACAACCATGAATCAGCTTCAAATAAACATTAGGATCATATTTGCATCGAACAAAACTCAATGATAGTAGAAAACCATCAATCTTGGCATAGCAAGCCCTGGGGGCTTGCTTAAGCCCATACAATGATTTCTTTAGCTTGCACACAAAAGATGGATCAGGAACAAATCCTTGAGGATGCTACATGTAAATTTCTTCAGTAATATCTCCATTCAGTAAAGCACACTTCACATCCATGTGATGTACCTCCCACTACTTCGAAGCTGCAATGGCTAAGCCTAGCCTGATGGAGTCAATCTTTGCCATTGGTGCAAAGGTCTCATTGTAGTCAATACCATGTACCTATGAGTAGCCCTTGGATACCAATATTGCCTTATATTTCAAAGGTGAACCATCAGCAGCAAACTTAGTTTTGAAAAACCACTTACATTGAACTAGCTTCCTCCCTGGGGGAAGATCAACCAGTTCCCAAGTGTTGTTCTTTTGGAGTGAGATGAATTCTTCTTTCATGGATGTTTCCCATATTGGATCATGTGCTGCATATTCATATCTCTATGGGTATGATTCAACCATCAGATAGCACTTCTATGCAAACAAAGGGTCTTTCATACACAGGACACTCTCAAACTGAGATCTAGTCCTCCTAGGATCACTAGGATTTCCAGCTAGTTCCCCAACTGCATGAATGGTCTTTGCTTCCCATTTTGGTCTTGTAGGAATCTCAGGATCTGCAATTAAATCATCATTATCATACATATCAGAATCAACAAACTCATTTGTCTCTTCACTTACATTCAATGGTTCTGGTGGTGAAGAAGACTCTCCAACTTCAATGACTGCTAAAGGCTCTTCTTGCAACTGAACACTCCTTTCAATGAAGGCTTTGTTTGTGGTAAAATTGATTAGCTTGAAGCCTTTTGAATATTTAGAGTACCCAACAAATAGACACTCTTGGCTTTGGGGCTACAAAACCTTCCTCTTTTCTGGTGGAATTCTATCCCAAGCCTTTGAGCCAAAAATCCTGAAATAGGTCACATCTGGCTTGTGCCCACTCCATGCTTCGAAAGGAGTAATACCATAATTTTTTTTATGAGGCACCCTATTCTAGATATAGGATGCACATTTTATAGCCTCAGCCCAAAAATTTGGTGGCAAATTCTTAGCCTCCATCACTCAGGTTGCCATCTCCTTCAGTGATATGTTCTTTCTCTCAGCAACACCATTTTGCTATGGTGTGTAAGGGATTGAATGTTTCATCTGAATACTTGCATATTCACAATACCAAATGAAATCAGACTTGACATATTCACCACCATTTTCATATCTAAGGATCTTGAGTCTCCTCCCAAACTAGTTTTCAACCAAATCCTTAAAGACTTTGAAGAGGCCAAAAACTTCAGACCTATGCTTCAGGAAGTAAACCCAACAATACCTGGAAAATTCATCTATGAAGGTCAATTCATATTTGGCTTGACTCATTGATATATGAGGAAATGGAACAACAACATCACTGTGGATCAAATCATGAGGTGCAGAGGTTCTCTCATGACTAGCTCTCTCAAATTTATGCTCTGGGTGTTTTCCTAGGATACAACCTTGACAGACTCACTTGGAATATTTTATCTTTGGTAACCCTATGACCATTTATTTTTCACTTAGATCAGAAAGATCATTATAGTTAATATGGCCAAATATTTCATGCCAAAGCTTGCTTTCCTCATTAGCATGAATCAAAAGAGCAGAGGGGTTTGAGTAGGGCATAAAATGTGAAAACATGTATACCTTTGAAGTGTGATCTACAAATCTTTTTGCAATGACTTTACCATTCAATATCTCTGTGATATCAACATCATCAGGGGATAATCTAACCTTCTCTGGATACCCTGTGTGGGTCATCTGATACACTGACAAGAGGTTAGAGGCAAGACCTGGAACATACAATACATTACTGAACTTACCATGGTCAAGATCAAACCTTCCTTTTCCCAAACTGTCAGTGAGAGAGTCATCTCCAAGCACTATTGGTGGACCTTTCGATGTGTCAAGAGAGGAGAATGCCTCCTTGGTCGAAACCATATGTCTTGAAGCTCCAGAGTTTATGATGAAGCTAGGTGAGCTTGATGTGGTAGCAATCAATGCATGTACTCTCTCTTTGTCCTCTAAATTTGATCCTCCTTCCCTCATCTTTGAGAAATCAGGAAGGGAGATGTTATTATTCTCCAATATTTGGGTCAACATGTCAATTTGATTCTTCATGTAGGAGCTTTCAGGATGATATCCCTTACTGCAGTATGCGCACTTGCTCGTTTATCCTTTGTTCTTCTTCTTTTGGAAGTTCTTCTTGGAGCCTTGGGGCTCCTCTTGAGACTTGTTCTTGTCTTTCTTTTTCTCAGGTGGCTTCTTATCTTTGTTCTTGACTTTTGAATCCACCCTCGAATCTCCAACAACCAAAGCTTGGTCTTTGGAAGGTTTGATGGTGCCCATCATCACCAGTTTATCTTGTTCTTGTGTGAGGGATTCCATGAAATTTGCAAGCTTGAACATATTCCAGGCTCGAGTTGTCAACTTGGTGGCATGGAAGGTAAAAAAAAACACAAAATAGTCAGGGCCAAGATTTGAGAGTATGTCAAAAACTAATTGCTCCTCCTTCTTTTCAATTCCACACTGTTTTAGCCGCAAAACAAGGGCTTTAAACTTGGAAAAATAGAGTTGCAGGGATTCGAAGTTGCTAGGACTCAAGGATATCAATTCATTCTTGATTTAATTTCCTCTCATCTCATCTGTCTTACCACAAATCTCTACAAGATTCTCCCATACTTCATTAGGTGATGTCAATCCATCAAGATGGAAAAGGAGGTCTTTGGATATGCTCAGACACAAGAGATGATAGGCCTCATCCCTCATGTTGTGCCATTTAATTTTCTCTATAGCTGCATTGGGCTCTACCTCAGTTGCCATAGTCACCCTATGAGACCCTTCTCTCTCAAAAGTATCTCCATCTCTGCTTTCCATTCAAAGAAATTAAATGGATTCAAGATGATCTTCTGAGATTGATCCATAGCTCTGAACTGTGCCCTTCAACTAGAAGAATGCTCCCAATCAAGATGTAAAACCTGTAATAGCAATATGGAAGGAGAGAAATTGATCTACAAAGGCTCTGATACCATGTGGAAATTGAACCCAAGTGATAGAACAATTGCACTCACAAAATTGCTAATCAACCTGAAAATTTACACACAAAGGAGACTGAAATTGGGGCATAACACTAATATGTATAGAGTAAGTGTACAATAGACATCTATATGAACACATAGGATTATAAAATATATAATTACATGAGATATTCGAACGCACAAGGATGCCATTCAAAATAGTCAAAAACAGGCGTACTAAATCTAGTGAAATCTCCCATAGGTGCATAAAGCAATTTCCAAATCTACCCAAGAGCTCATGAATTGGAAAATTCAAGTAGACAAGCTAATAGGTGATGGAAAGAAAACTCATACATTATTTTATTAGGAGAAAATAATGGAGGACGATGAGGGAAAAAAAACAAGTCAACCACACCTAGTCTTACTTTCCCTTTTGCCTCAAATATCAATAAAGCAGGAAACTTAGTAGAAAAAGCAGATATGCGCTAGGGAGAATCTAGAATAAAGAAAAACTGCTAAATATGGTTTCCAGGAGGTTTACCAAGTGCTCCATGACTCAGTTTTAGCAAGTTTGACTTCTAGGACATGTGGAAGACAACTTGCATAGAGTGGAATATTGGAAACTAGGCAAATAAGACAAAAATGGATTAATTAATGTCTAAGGTAGCTAACTATGGGTTGATTATTATAACACAATGTTTAAGATGATCATGGTACCTGCATCTGCTCGAGGTAAAATCCAACCGATCACCTCACCACAAGGGAAACGATTAAGGTGTGTGGCTACCTTTATGATCCCTAATTTCATTATGTTTGTATAAAGGAATATATATTCTAAACTTGCATCTGAGACCTTCTGATCTTTAGTCATGTGATATATCTGTCCCTATGTGAACTGTGGTTCAGCCCCTATAACTACTTTCATGTATTCACAGATTATCTCTATTCTAGGAAATACTTATAAGTCTGAGTCATCCTCATGGACCTTGGCCTTCTTCTTTCCACCATTCTTTGGCATGTTGTGGTGTGAAGAATGAGGTTGTACCATACCCAAACAAATAACTTAGTGTTACTGTGATAAAAAAAAGCATGCATTCATATAAATAGAATATACTGGAATGAAAAACTACTATTAAGATGCAAGATAATGAAACCTAGATAATCAAACATATCTTTTTTTTCCAGACAAAATGAAATCGCATTCAGTGCTTAATATGTTCGAAAACAAAAATATTTTTTACCAATTCATCCTTGTCCATATGAAAACAACCTTGTTATGTAACGAAATTATGTATGTCATCCAAACACTTCAAAAAATACACTAAAAAACAAGAGTCCAAGTGCAAGCTCTAATGTTGTTTTGGGATTTGGATCTCTTAGTTCTCGTGTATTAGGTCAAGATGAAGAAAACAATAAACTCAGGTTTTAATCCCTATACAAGGCTTTCTAAGCCTGGTTCTGTTCAATTTTCATTCAGTTTTAACATATAGAGATGCACTTTTCTTTTACATGCAAGAAAACAACCCAAGCGAAATTGAAGTAATAACTTGTTATTATGAAACCCTAGGTTAACCGAAATTCATGGAAAAACTTCACTGTTAGCCACAGGGGAAAAATGAAACTCAAAAAGAAACCCTAGGCTGCACTCTAAAACATGACCGATGCAACTGTGCGATACCTTCAAGTGATCTCCTACCTCCATAAATAAAAAATCAAACGAAACCAGGTGAAGTCAGTAAAACGCTTTCCTGGTCAAAGTTTCATCATTATACTCCCAGAGATCTAACGGATCCATCTCTATGGATTAAAAAAACTGAAACAAATGCTGCAGTGAGTTGCAAATCAGAAGCAACTAATAAGGATAGGATAGAAGGCTCAACACGGCTAAGGAAAACCTCAGTGGTTGATAAGTGAAAACAAAACCTGAGGGAGCTAGGGTCTAGCCTTTTAAAGCATGCCTATGGAAAAGGATGGTGAGAAAACCTAGCACCATAAACTTAAACCCATGGATGTCACTCTATCAAACCTTTAAACACAATCAATGCGTTCGTTGGGGTAATTAAGTCACGCAAGAAACAATGTTTTGGCACCTAAAACTGAAAAATTTCATCGACAAATTTACCAAATCGATGAGAGAAAACAAGTAAAAAAATAAAATATGTGACAGTCTCGGCTTCAACATTTTACTTTTTTCTGACACAACCATAGAGACTCACTAACCACTCTAAAAAATGCACCATCGACAAAAGTTTCCAAAAAAATTTCAGAGGTTAAAAAAAATCAGTCGCAAACCTCGAGTTTCGTTGGAAACATCGACACAAAACCTTGAGTTATGCCAATGTTTTCAGCAAAAATTGTTAGAAAGATCTGAATAAAAGGTGGTCAACAAAATTTGTAAAAAAAATTTGAAGAGAAGGTAACGGGTGGCTAAGATGAGTTTTTGTCGATAGCTTAGGCGTCCACTTTTAGTCTAGCCAATACTGTTGGCTCCATTTGGTGATATCTCCCAACAAAAAGTCTGCAAACAAAAGCATAAGTGAGGCAGTGTGAGAACTGTTGATAGCATCGTCTTGACAACCTATTTTTCTCTGAAAACCATGTTGACTTTAAATCCTGAGTTTTGTCGATGTAGTCGGAAAGCTCAAAAAAATATTTCGCAAGAATTGGTTCTGGAACACATCAGATGATAAAATTGATTCTCTTTGACGTGTTGGTTAAACTCAATAATTTCAACCGACACATCGGGTGAAAAAGATGATTTCTATCTTGGAAAAAAAAGAAGCTTTCCTTACTCGTTAAAAATAAAACTAAATCATAGAAAGGATCCTGAAGGAACAAAAGTAGTTTGAAAAAGGATTAAAAGCTAGGAATTCTGAGGGGCCCTAAAATCATAAAACATTTAGGGTAGGGGTTGCAGCAGCAACAATTGAAGAGTATCTGGTGAACACAGATCTCTGAAAAAATTATATTTTCAAAATAAAAACTTCTATATGGAATTTGATTAAAGCAACCTATCCCAGTCTTCTCCAAGATCATTTAAGAGTCTAGATTTTTCCAAGATTGTAAGATTCAGAGAATAACATTGATTATAGTCCTTTTGGGTAGGGTAACGAGGATTAGAAGTCCCGATAACTCTCTTGGGGCCAAAATGTGAGATTCATTTACCTTTGTATTTGGTTGCTGCCAGATATGACACCATAGGATTGTGACCGAGTTAGACAGAAGCATTCGTTTGTTCCTCATTCCCATGCCTTTTGCATTCTTTGATGCTTAAGACTTTTTTGTTTTGAGTCTTCCCCGATTGCTTCTTTTACATTTTAGATTTGATTTATATTCTTCCATCCATAATGTCCTTTTGTGTGAGTTATGATTAGTTTTAGCTCATGGATGGAGAAGAACCTTTTGAGCAATCATTTTCTTTTACTGATTTATTTCTTCAGTATATATTCTTGATGCATACTTTTTTGTTTTTTTGGAATTTTGATTCTCAGTATTAAGCCTTTTGGATTTCATTTTGTGGCATGGGATTATTTTGAATACCATGCACCTACCCCTTCTGCTTCCTTTCCGTGGGTATAGCACAACAAGCATCCTAGGACATATATTATTGTGAAAGGGGATGGTGCCCAAACATAGTATTCTAGACTTCCTATACCTTATTTATTTTTCCTTATTTACATAGGACCTCAATGTGTTCTTGAAATGAATTCATTTCAATAGTCTATTAATTTAAAGAATCTTATTTTGATCAAAATCTTGCATAGGTAACTTCCACTGAGTAGTTCCTGGATTGAAATCATTTGGGAGCTTGTTTAGATTTCAATGTTCCCAAGCACCAAGAGATTGAGTTGGATTATTTTGAAACAAAAGAACAATTAACCTAAATCAAACCAACAAATTGAAAGAAAATGAAACTTGAAAAGAAACCAATAATAAAACAAAATAAAAGGTTTATTTATGTACAAAAGGACTCCTAAGGTACGAGGTGAAATAATGTTTGAGAATGAGACCATTAACATGAAGGTTCTCTTCCCAACCTTGTAAATATTGTAACTTATAAGTTGAGGGGCCTATCTTTTCAGCAATCTAAAAGAGGCCAACCCATAAGTGTTGAAATTTTGTATGTTTTACCTTTTCTTCATGCGGGTGATCCCACTTAAGAACTATGTCTCCTATCTCAAAACTTCCCTTCATATATTTATGCTTATACAACCATATTTTAACAATCACTTGTTGGTGTTTAAATATTTCTTTGGAATTGAGACTAGACTCTTTAAGTTTCAACAATGTATTAATCCTAGCTTGTAGAATTTCGCTACCAGATCCTCATGAGGCTTGGGCTAAGTAAGAGGATGGGAGTAAAATTTTTGTGGGTAGGATAACCTCTTTCCCATAAAATAGGGTATAGGGGGACACTTCTAAGGATTTCTTCAGGGTGACCCTTGTGGAAATTGAACCAAGTTGTTAGAAAAATTACACTCACAAAAATTGCCAATTACACATGCAAATTACACATAAAGGAGACTAAATATGGAACAGAACACTAATCTGTATTGATTAAGTGTACAATAGACAACCTTGTGAAGTCATAGGATTCCACAATAAATAATTACATGATAGATTCAAATGCATTGGGATTCCATTCGAATTAGTCAAAAGCAAGCTTACTAAATCTAAGCAAATCCCCCATAGGTGCATAAAACAACTTCCAAATCTGTCTAGGAGCTCACGAATTGGAAAAATCAATTAGGGAGCTTGATAAGTGATCGAAGGAAAAATAATACATGCTTTTATTAGGAGAAAAGAGTGGATGATGATGAGGGAAAAAAACAAGTTAACTTCACCTAGTCAAACTTTCCCAATTGCCTTAAAACTCAGTAAAAACAGGCAATAAAGCAGAAAAACTAGATATGCATTGGGAAGGTCAGGAATAAAGTAGAATTGATTCCAAGAGGTTTCCCAAGCAGTCCATGACTCAGTTTTAGCAAGTTTGACCATCTAGGACATGTGGAGGAGAACTTGCATAGAGTGGAATATGGAAATTGGGCAAATAAGACAAAAATGGAGATAATTAATGTCTAAGGTAGCTAACTATGGGTTGATTATTCTAACACCCCCACTTAAGCCTGACTTATGAGTAAAATATAAGAAAATAATAGGGCCTAGCAACAAGGATTAGTCACCCTTTACATACTGCATGTCCATTTAACCAAGGAAAGAGGCAAAAACCCAGTGGGAAAAATCCTCCCTTAAACATGGACAGTAAAATTTTTTTTAAAAATATTGTCATCAATCATGCTTCACAGCATGATCAGAAATCCCCAGTAGTGATTTGAGATTGCTGAATGTCTTCTCACAAAAAACTTTGGTGAATATGTCTGCTACTTGTTCTAAAGATGAACAGAAGAGTAGGTGAATGGTGCCATCATGCACAAGCTGTCTGATGTAGTGCAGATGGATCTCAATGTGTTTGGTTCTCTGTCTCTGAACTGGGTCATTGTAGATTTGAATGGTACTCTGATTATCACAATATATAGTAATTGAGTATTTTGATTCAAAGCCACACTCACCAAGTAACCCCTGCAACCATAAACATTGATTTGTTGCATTTACAACTCCTCTGTACTCTGCTTCTATAGATGAGAGTGCAATGGCACTCTGTTTCTTGCTTGACCAGCTAATTGGTCCTTTAGCAAGCACGAACACATATCCTGATGTTTACTTTTGATCGGTGTTGTCACCTACCCAATCATTGTCAGTAAACCCAATCAAATCAAGATCATATTTAGCTTTGTAGAAGATCCCATGAGTCCTTGTTCCCTGAACAAAGTTAAGGATCCTTTTGGCTACTCCCCAATGGATCTCATGAGGATGATCCATGTATATTGAAGCCACACTTACTACATAATAAATATCAGGTTGAGTATGTGTAAGATACGACAAACACCCAATCAGTTTCCTATAGAGTGTATTATTTACCATAGGTGAAGAATCTGCTTCTTCAAGCTTAACTCCTGAAAGGAAGGGAGTCTTACTTGGCTTGCAATATTTCATGTTGAACTTGTTCAGAAAATCCAAAGCATACTTGGACTAATGTACTTTCATTCCATGTTCGTTTTGAGCAATCTCGAGACCCAAGAATTGGCTCAATAACCCTAAATCAGTCATAGAAAATGCATTGTTCATTGCATCCTTCAAGGAGGAAATTTCATCCTTTGAGATTCCTGTAATGAGAAGGTCATCCACAAACAATACAATAATCATAAAAGAACCATGAATCAGATTCAAATAAACATTAGGATCAGACTTGCATCGAACAAATCTCAATGATAGCAGAAAGCCATCAATCTTGGCATACCAAGCCTGTTAGAATAATCAAACCCATATTATTACCCACTTAGACATTAATTCATTTATTTTTGTCTTATTTTCCTAGTTCATGAGTCCCACCATGTTCAAGTTGATAATTTCCTATCCATATAGGTCAAACTTGCTATCTTGACTCATGTAGTGCTTGGGAAAGCCTTAGGAATCAAATCTGCTTTATTCCTGGCCTCCTAGGTGCCCTTCTACTTTTTTTGCTTTGTTGACTGCTTTTCCAGTTTTTAAAGCACATAAGGAAAACAAGACTAGGTGAGGTGAACCTGTTTTATTCCCCTTTCATCCTCCACTCTTTCCTCCATGCAAAAGCATGTATGAGATGCCATTTCACCCCTCATTAGCTTGCCCATGCGCCCTTGCCAATTCGTGAGCCTCATGACAGATTTGGGATCAGCTTTTACACCTATGGGGGATTTGCCTATTTTGGGTAAGCCTTCTTTATGCTAGATTTGGATGCTTCCTCATGCATTTGATTTCTTCATGTATTCTATTTATTCAGCAGCCTATGATATTATAGGGTTGGCTATTGTACACTGATTTAATATAATTTTGTGTTACAGCTCCATTTTCAGTCTCCATTGTTGACAATTTGCATGATCAATTGTAATTTGTTGTGAGTGAAATTAATCTATTGCTGGTCAGAATTTATACATGGTATCAGAGCCATTGTAGGTTGTTACTCTCCTTCAAAAATTGTTTTGCAGGTTCGACATCAAGACTGCGAGCCTTCTATTGACAGCCGGGACATATTTTCTAAAGCTATGGATTCACAGAAAAATATCCTCACTCCCTTCAACTATTTTGAATGGAAAGTAGAGATGGAGATCTTTTTGAGAGCGAAAGGCCTCTACTGGGTGACTATGGCAACAGAAGCAGAGCCCAATGCAGCTGCAGAGAAGATCAAATGGTACAATCGGAGAGATGAGGCTTATGGCCTCCTATGTCTCAGTATTTCCCGAGACATCCTTTTCCATCTCGATGGATTAACTTCACCGGATCAAGTATGGGAGAAACTTTCTGAACTCTTCGAAAAGACAGATGAGATGAGGGGACACCAGATCGAAAATGAGCTGATTTCCCTGAGTCCCAGTAATTTTGAATCACTGCAGCTATACTTCTCCAAGTTTAAAGCACTAGTTTTGCAGCTGAAACAGTGTGGTATTGAAAAGAAAGATGAACAGCTCGTATTGGCCATCCTCTTGAAGCTAGGACCTGACTACTCAGTCTTTGTTTTGACCTTCTATGCCACAAAACTCACAGCTCGAACCTGGAAGATGCCTAGTCTTGCATATTTCATGGAATCCCTCACACAAGAACAAGACAAGCTGGTGATGATGGGCACCATCAAACCATCCAAAGATCAAGCTTTGATTGCTAGAGATTCGAAGGTGGATTCAAAAAGCAAGAAGAAAGATAAAAATCCACCTGAGAAAGGAAGAGACAAGAAGCAGTCTCCAGAGGATCAACAAGGTCCCAAGAAAAATACCCAGAAGAAGAAAAACAAAGGTGATATGAACAAGTGCTGATACTGTTCGAAGGGCAATCACACTGAAAGCTCTTGTATGAAAAAGCAGATTGATATGCTGAAC
>LPNX010013317.1:394633-406376 GCA_001517045.1 Pseudotsuga menziesii | reverse complement strand
TGGAGCAGGGTCCCGCAGCTACAGAAGAAGCTGCTAGTTTTGGCGGAAAGATATAGCGTTAGCGGAAAGAAGACAAGGCAGAGCTACGACGCCGTAGCACATTTCCAGCTGGAGAGCAGAGCCGAAAACCGTGAATTTTTGGGATGCGAAAGTTAAAGAAGAGCAACGGTACTTGAGCGGCCGAGAAGGGAGAGCTCACCCACTGCATTGAAGGCAGCGGTGGAAGACAGGAGGGCTCAGCGACCCTCATAAAGAAGAAGGAGCAACAAGGCTCAAGCATTGAAGGCGAAGGACAGAAAGAGAAGCGGTGCATAGTACCCATGGTCAGTGCCGGGAAGCATGGAAGACTGCAAAGAGCTGTGGTGTGACGGGAAGCGGCTACCTCAAGGACAGAGAGGACCGACTGTCACTAATTAGGGTTTGGGTTACTGTTGGGACAGGCCCACAGTGTTGTAATGGCGAGACCTTCGGGCCGCCTATAAAAGCTTGTATTTTGTATTGTAAAGGGTTGGTTGGTTGGTTGATTCATAGGATTGAGTCGTTAGTTGGTCAGTTGATTATTTTTGTAGACTCAGGAGTCAGTCAGACAGACTGTGTTGTAACGATCCAGACACCTAGCTTGTCTGTAAGTCATTTGAGTCTGTATGTAACCATCGATAGAGAGAGCAGAGAGGGAAGGATATATTGAAAGAAAATGCAATATAGAGATAGAAATAGACCATAGATATAGAAGAGATCTCGCGCTGCATATGTGGTGCAACAGACTGTGCTAACTTCCCTCAAGATATATAATAGAAGCACAGTTTGGTGGACGTAGCTCCCGTCCTGGGGGTGAACCACGTTAAATCTGTGTGTTATGTGTTGCATGAATGTGTTTGTACTTGCTTATTGTTACTGGTTATTATGCATGGAATGTTAGTTGCAGTAAGTGAATGTATGTATTGTTCGGTTCACGGTAATGCAGGAAGATAGAGATAAGTTGAAGTATTTTAGTAAGCTGCTTAAAGACTCCTTTACATCTGTTTCTAATGACCTTTTAATCACAATATAACTTCTGGGAGGTAGAGTTTCGCACATCGGCACAGTGAATGCTAAGAGCGCAAATTCGTAGTGGTAAGATATCGCAGAGAGGCGATATCGCACCGACAGAGGAGCTGCGGTGCGCGATACTGCAAGCTGAGGGCTTAGCGTTGAGGAGAGGTTGGGTGTTCCGCGGTACGCAGAGATGCGATAAGGTTGGAAATATTGTGAGTAAGTGGAAATTGTGTGGCGCAGGAAGAGACCGTGCGACTTGCGCGTGGGTAAGAATCGCGTGGGTAAAAGTGTTGCGAGTAGAAGGGGATGTGTGATGCACCAATATAGTTGATCTTGTGACTCGCAGGAGTAAGAGAAAAGAAGTAGGATGCGCAGAAATTGGTCCAGGACACTTGAGTCTTGGCCAACCCATTAGTTTCACTTCGGGTGAGACTTCAGATCACTTTGTGGTCTGTTGCCGAAAGGGCCAGTGAGTTAGGGGTGTTGTTGATTGATTATAGTAAACCCGGGTCTACCCATGCAATCAACAAATGGTTCCATTGCCGGTTTGAACGAATGGGAGTCAATGTTCTGTTGGCATCCTACGAGAGAAGAATTTCACCAGTGGCTAGATTCAGACTTAAGGGAGTTTTCCAAGAAATAAAACCGAAGTCCTAAACTGAGCACAGAGGCCTGGTTAGTAAAGCATATCGCTTCAGACATACACGCTATATTCTTTACAATCTACGGAAATGAGCTTTTCGACTGGTTATCCAAGTTGACAGATAGGAACACATTCAAGAAGAAAAGAAACATCGTCTGGACACCGGAGCTGATTCAGACCGTACAGAACCTTGACAATCCGATTACGAGAGCAGTTGACTTCTGGCTTACCAGTGTGCTAGAAGGCTACGTTACAGAATTTGCAGTTGACCAGAGAAAGAGCTTCAGTGCAGCCGAATGATACTTCTTTAGAGGATATCGCGGTAAGTACCTAAGATCTCTAAACTTGTCCCTTAAGATGCTGCTATATGAAAAAGGAACAATGGATCTAGTCTCAGATGAATAAGTAAAGCTAGTAATGTCACAAGAGTTTGAAAGTGATTTTGATGACATTGGCTGAACACGTAGTGGAAAGAAGTATAAAGTAGATTTTAGTTCTCCTATATTTGAAGATAGTTCAGACAGTATTAGACAGCAGAGCCCTAGCACCACAGAAGAACCAGAGGGGGGTATCCCTTACCACCCCTATACTCCACAGAAGCAAACAGGGACTTAGAATAACCCCGTAGGTACCCCATCTAGTAGTTCACAATCAGTACCTACTCCCGTTATAGCACCTTCACCTACACTGCTGAGTGGTAGCATTCCAATCAGTCAGAACCCACCACAGAGAAATAGAATGGGAGATGACATGAAGCTACCTATTTTTAAAGGTACAGGAGCAGAAGACTCGGAACAACATTGGTTCCTATGCGAAGCTATGTGGACCATTAAAACAATCAACGATGATAACCTTAAACTTGTACAGTTGGTCACCTCCCTCAGAGACAGAGCCTTGACATGGTACATAAAGTATACTACATTACCCAAGACGCTCGCCCAGGTCAAGAACGCCATGATCAAAGAGTTTAAGAAACCTAAGTCCGAGTCTCAGTGCATTACAGAGCTTAAGGATATTAAACAGCTACCATCAGAGTCAGTATGGGACTTTGACCAGAAATTCAAAGCTCTTATAGATCAAGTAAGTTTTGAGTTTGTTCCAGAGCAGCATAAGGAATGGTTTATTGCAGCACTGCTCCCTCATATCAGAATGCCACTAATGCAGCAGAAACTCACTACTCAAGATGAAGCGCTGGAGATGGCAATGAAACTAGAGGCTTCACCTTTAGCAGAAACCAGTACAGGAATGACAACTCTACAGACCCAGTTGGCCAAACTCACGCTACAAATACATGAACTTAAAAAAGGGAAAGAGGTTATGCAAGACATATGGTGCATAAAGTGCAGAGCATAGGGCCACAGTAAAGACAACTGTCCAGTCTTTACAGAATATTTAGCATCAGGGGCTCCTAACCCCTTACCACGAACACAAGGGCCATGGTGTGAAATATGTAGAACACAAGGACATCCGCCTCAGCAATGCCCCTTGCTCCAGAAGTATGTACAGACACCTAAAAACCTATATTGCATCTTCTGTAAATCTATTGGGCATGATCAACAGGACTGCTGAGCTTATGATCTCATGTCAGAGAGGAAACATGATGTGTACAGAGTCCAAGCAGACACACAGGGTCCAGCAACAGGACCACAGCCGGATCAGGCTTACATAGGCCGTGTAGGAGGATTTAGAGGACGAGGCCATGGAGGAGGCTTCACACACGGAGAAGGCCTTGGCCGAGGAGGAGGTTTTGGCCAAGGTCGTGGACCGGTCACTTGTTATAATTGTGGAATTGTAGGACACTATGCTAGGGACTGCCAGAACGCCACTACCACTTGTAACTACTGCAAGTCTTATGATCATACTATAGAAGAGTGTCCCATCTTGATAGCTAAGATCAGAGACCCTAAACCAGCCGCACACCAGAACATCCAACTTATCGTTGCTGAGCAGGCAGAACCAGAACCAAGAGTCAACATTGTGACTTGGAGCGGTGCTTCCACCAGTGGCACATCGCAGGAGACCGGAAAGAACACAAGTCAGGAGTGGGTGCGTAGAGATCCTACTAAGCAACAGCACTCGACCTACAAAAGAATAAAGAGACCTTTCATGAAGCTAAGGCTTTCTTTGATGAACTTACACCATCAGGACTGCAGGTACCGCCATCTAGGGGCGTACCGCAGCAAGTACCTTGTAGTGATAGCCCTGAGCAGGCACAACAGGCTACCACATAGGGAAGATGTGACGAGGATGAATCGACAGGAAGTGTACAAGCCTTCCTACACAGCTGCTTAAAACTACTGAGAAATGATAAAGCTGTTGGTGAGCTACAGCATATGATAGATCAGTGTCAGCAACCCTCTCTCTCGGGCAGTGCACACTGCGCTATCCATAATATTACAAGACATGCAAGGACAGGAAGAGAGATGAAATTCACAGACCAGATCGGTGAGTTTGAAATGGATGAGGTTGTCTTAGACCTAGGATCAGAGGTGAATGTTCTAACCAAGCAGATATGGGATCAGATGGGTAGTCCTCAGTTAGCCTTATCACCTATCCACCTAAGATTAGATAATCAGCAGCGAGTATCACCATTGGGTTGACTATCGCAGGTGCCAGTTGATATTGACGGAGTTCGTACTTTTGTGGACTTTGAGGTTATAGAAATAATTGGTGAGAGTCGACCATATCCATCACTATTAAGTATTGATTGGGAAATTGGCAGCAAAGCTGTCATTGACCTAAAGAAAAGACAAATGACCTTTGAGGATGCGCAGATCCGGGTCATCGCACCGCTGGATCCTTACCAAGGACCTAGATATATCGAACCTATCCAAGCAGAGGAAGAGCCACATAACATGGAGAGTCTCTACCAGATGACAGCAAACCAGAATGACTATATCAATCCAACTACAGAAGGGAACATTAGTTGGCGATGCGATAGCTCATGCGCATCGGATTCGGATGTTGGTCTAGAAAACTGGCAGAACAGACTTTACAAAGTCTCAGCACGCAGATGTGCATTTATCAGTAAGTCACTGCGATGGATTGGCGCAGAGGTTGCTGAGACTCCATCATATCATGGTCTGACAGACATCCAATATTTTCTTGAACAATTTGAGCAACAAATTCCTCCTGAGTAGAGAATCGCAGCTATGGACCTTGCAGTTCGAGCCACACCTACAAGATGGTGGTATGCACATAAAGAAAATATCGCATCATGGGATAATATAAAAAGACTGATGGCGATCATATTTTCTCACGACAGAGAGTATGTTCAGCAGAAATACACAGGAGAAACTAACCCCAGGGTACACATTCAGATATGTGAACAGAACTGGTCGGACATTCCAGAGGATGAATGGGTTCACAGATTCATTCACACATTGGACATAGTTCCAAGGAATTGGTATACAGAAATCGATCTGCGCAAGGGAACAACCACATGGCCACTTATGACAGATAGCTTCCTACTCACCTTTGCATTTGATTCAGAACATCCAAGTGTTTCTTAGGCCCTAGACATAATCAAGACAAAGATTTTTGAGGATCGAACCATCTCAGTACCAGTCCAACCTTAGTGGACTATCCAGCTAGAAGAGGCGTTGGAATGCTATAATTTTACATCAGAATGAGAGGAGGCAGATGAGGATCCTTGCAACATTCCATAATCAGAAGGCACTCGCGAAGTGGAGGGACCACAGCTAGAGATTCCAGCGATCACCGAACGCATCAAGATTAAAAAGATCAATATTGGCACAGACGAAGAACCTAAGTTTGCCTCTATTGGAGACTACTGGAATGATGAAACAGTTGGACAGATTGCAGATCTACTACATGACTATCAAGACCTATTTCCCACCAAGTTCACAGAGATGAAGGGAATAGTTGGAGACCTGGGAGTCATGAGGATACCATTAAAGGAGGATGCTAGACCAGTTAAGCAGCGCCCATACAGATTGAATCCGCGCTACAAAGAAAAATTAAAGGACGAAATTGATAAAATTCTAACAGCAGGCATCATTGAGCTAGTAGAGGAAAGCGAATGGGTTAGCCCTATGGTAGTGCAAGAGAAGAAAACAAAAGGGGACATCAGGATCTGTGTTGATCTGCAAAAACTCAACGATGCATCACTTCATGATCCATTTCCAACACCGTTCACTGATGAAGTATTAGACAACGTGGGAGGACAGGAGGTTTACTCCTTCACCGACGGGTTTTCAGGCTACCACCAGATCAAAATACATCCAGAAGATCAGTCCAAGACCACCTTTGCAACAGAATGGGGCTCGTTCCAGTATACGGTAATGCCCTTTGGTCTTAAGAATGCACCAGCTATATTCTCTAGAGTAGTAGTTGCTGTCTTTAAAGAATACATTCATAAATTCTTGGAAGTATATTTTGATGATTGGACTGTATTTGGGCCAATTGATAAGCACATAGGAGATCTAAGACTGATGTTAGAGAAATGTAGGCAGTACCAAATCTCTCTAAACTTGAAAAAATGTATATTCTGTGCACCATTTGGTATCTTGTTGGGTCACATTGTTTGCAGACAAGGCTTGATGGTAGATCCCGGCAAGATTGCTATCATTGTAAACCTTCCAGCACCTAACTCAGTCAAGCGACTGAGGACAGTACTTGGTCATACCGGGTACTACAGAAAGTTCATCAAGGGCTATGCAAAGATTACAGCGCCGATGGAGAAATTGCTCAAGAAGGATGTAAAATTCCTATGGAACGAGGAATGCCAGCAGAGTCTAGACATACTTAAGGAGAAGATGGTTACAACACCCATCCTAGTATTTTCGGATTGGACTAAGCCTTTCCATCTACATGTGGATGCATCTGGCATCACATTAGGAGTCGTCTTGACCCAGCTAGGAGAAGGGGATCTTGACCATCCCATCGCATATTCCAGCAGAAAGCTATCCACAGCGGAAAAGAACTACACCACAACAGAAAGGGAGCGCTTAGCTATGGTATATGCGCTGCAGAAGTTCAGGCATTATCTATTGGGAACCTCGTTTAAAATTTTTACTGACCATTCCACATTTAAGTACCTAGTAAATAAACCAGTGTTAGGGGGGAGAATCTGTAGATGGTTACTCCTCTTCCAGGAGTATGACTTTGAAATCATTGTGAAACCAGGAAGACTGAATGTAGGACCGGATCATCTGTCGCAGTTAGACTCAGGAGAAGAGCCCAGTAACCTAGAAGACAATCTACCAGATGCGCCGTTGTTTTCCATACAGATTGCAGATGAGTACTATGCCGACATTATTCAATTCCTCACCACAGGCGTAGCACCTGATGAGTTTACTAAGCAGCAAAAGAAGCAATTGGTTGTTAAGGCAGCAGACTTCACCCTCATCGCAGGACACCTATACAAGTTAGGTCCGGATGAAGTTTTGCGCAGATGCGTTATGCCGCACGAGAAAGACACTATTATCAAAGAGGCTCATTCAGGAACCGCAAGAGGACATTTCGCAGGAAAACCGACTACGCAGAAAATCTTAGAGGCAGGCTTGTGGTGGCCTACACTGCATAAAGACACTAAGGACTTTTGCAGATGCTGTGATATATGCCAAAGGGTAGGAAAACCCTCGCGACGCGATGAAATGCCACTGCGACCGCAGGTCACGCTACGCGCATTCGACAAATGGGCTATAGATTTCGTGGGTCCTATCAACCCACCACGAAAGCGCACTGGTGCGAGATACATTATCACTGGAACAGAATACCTCACCAAATGGGCAGAGGCCAAGGCAGTAAGAAATTGTGATGCTGCTACAACTGGACAGTTCCTTTTTGAAAACATCATCAGTAGGTTTGGATGCCCAGTAATTTTGATGAGTGACCAAGGTACACATTTCTTGAACAGCACTATTGAGGCATTAACAGAAGAATTCCAGATCCAGCACCATAAAAGCACTCCCTACCACCCGCAGGCTAATGGTACAGTGGAGGCCTTCAATAAGATTTTAGAAAATGCTCTCACTAAGATCTGTAATAGCCAGAGGAATGATTGGGACCTCAGAGTTAACGCTGTCTTATGGGCATATAGAACCACATGCAAGAAACTTACGGGACACACACCTTTCAGCTTAGTATATGGACAGGAGGCTGTTATTCCTATGGAGTATATTCTTCCTAGCTTAAGAATCACTCAGATTACCAAAATGACTGATACACACACAATCGAAGCAAGGCTAGCACAGCTGCTCACCTTAGAAGAAGACAGGTTCATCGCCAGATTCCATCAGAGAGTGCAGAAGGCCCGAGAAAAAGCTTGGCATGACAGACACATTAAGAAAAAGAATTTCTAGACCGGAGACCTGGTGCTCCTCTATGACAGCAAATTCATCAAGTTCCCAGGGAAGTTCAAGACACATTGGCTAGGGCCATATAAAATACAAAAAGTCACAGAAGGAGGTACCATTCAGCTCAACCAGCTGAACGGGGAGCTCTTGCCCACATGGATTAATAGTAGTAGGCTTAAGCTCTATAGTGATAGCCACCTCACCTCTCAGCCCTAGCTTAAACCATCCCCGCCGGTGTAGATGTCCAGTGTAGTTGAAAGGAGGCATCGCACCGGGAATGAGTCTACACGAAAATATATATATATATATATAACACTGTTTGTTTGCGCAGGTGATGCAGAGTTGCATCGCAGCAGTAAGACATTTCCCCCTGCCACGTACTCAGTTTGCAACCGACGGTGGGCTATTCAAGTCACTATATAACATGTAGTTAATGAAGAAATGACCGGTATCACCTACCGTAGATTTGGCAGGAGTATAATAAATTTTTCCAGATTTGGTAAATCTCCGACGACACCGATGCCTGTATATGCACGCTTGGAGGGACACGTGAGCAGATCTCAGCAATTATGACAGATCAGAATGATGGGTAGGGTCTTGTCCAGGTAATTACGATGACCAACGGGTGTGACCCAGGATAACCGTTGCGTCCGGTAGTATGCCTTCGGCATAAAAGCAGACATCCTTCAAGCAGGAAGGGTACAGTTGCCAAATCTTGAGAACTATGCAAGGCAGTGCTAAGTGTCCCCTGAGCAGAGCCAATTAAGTTGCAGAGTACAGTGACTTCCAGAGTTTGAAGCCACTGCACGCCCAGAGTATTGAGCCAAGTGGATTTTGACTAAAAGAGAACCTCTAGAAGGCATGTTGAGACGTTTTGACCCTGGTCCTGGTGACCGTAGATCCGCCATGACGACGTTGCCCAGGGTTGTGAAATTAAGTACAGCACAAGTTAGACAGTCGCTAAGGATGAAGACTCAAGCGCCAGAAGTAGAAGTTGTCACTAAGGTCTTTTCTAAGGAGAAGAAGAACGCCGAGATGACCACTGAAGATAAGAAAGCAGAGCAGAAGACTGATGAGAAGAAATCTCCCGCTAGGAGAAAGGTAAAAATGAGAAAAAGAAAGCAACGGGTGAAGGTCGCTGACCTATCTAATCAGCTAAGAAAAGCACGAAAGATTACAAAGGTACTGAAACAGAAACCTGAGGGTCAGAGGTAGCATGTGGATCTGGACCACTTCGAAGAGAAGAGAAGTGGAAGAAGGCTGCAAACCCAGCGGAGGGGAGACTTCCAGAACGAGGACAAAGGCTTGTTCTCGGAGCGGAGTTCATGGGTTGCTTCTTCTCCATCCACGAGGCTCTAGATGGAAGGAAAGGTTTGAGGAGGCTGGAAGATACAGATTTTCCTTGTGATAAAAGTTCTAACCCAGATAAAAAGGCAAGGATATCTGTGGAACACTTCTCAAAAACTAGAGCGCTCATAAAGAAGAAAGAACAAAGGGAGCGACACCGTGACTATGGGCAGAAAGGATAAGAGAGCCCAGCGAACTAAGTTACCGAAATTCCAAGAGAACGTGTTGAGGTAATGAATAAGGAAATTGAAAGGCTTCGACAGAAGTTGCAGTAGGAGAAGCCTGTTGCAGGTGGCTCAAGGACGAGCCACAAGTAAGTGTTAAGGGACTGTTGGAGTAGGGTCCCACAGCTACAGAAGAAGCTGCTATTTTTGGTGGAAAGATATAATGTTAGAGGAAAGAAGACAAGGTAGAGCTACGACGTCGTAGCACGTTTCCAGCTGGAGAGCAGAGCCAGAAACTGTGACTTTTTGGGATGCGAAAGTCAAAGAAGAGAAATGGTACTTGAGCGGCCGAGAAGGGAGAGCTCACCCACTGCATTGAAGGCAGCGACGGAAGACAGGAGGGCTCAGTGACCCTCATAAAGAAGAAGGAGCAATGAGGCTCAAGCATTGAAGGTGAAGGACAGAAAGAGAAGCGGTGCATAGTACCCATGGTCAGTGCCGGGAAGCATGGAAGACTGCAGAGAGCTGTGGTGTGACAGGAAGCGGCTACCTCAAGGACAGAGAGGACCAACTGTCACTAATTAGGGTTTGGGTTACTATTGGGATAGGCCCACAGTGCTGTAATGGCAAGACCTTCGGGCCACCTATAAAAGCTTGTATTTTGTATTGTAAAGGGTTGGTTGGTTGGTTGATTCATAGGATTGAGTCGTTAGTTGGTCAGTTGATTATTTTTGTAGACTTAGGAGTCAGTCAGACAGACTTTGTTGTAACGATCCAGACACCTAGCTTGTCTGTGAGTCATTTGAGTCTGTATGTAACCATCCACAGAGAGAGCAGAGAGGGAAGGATATATTGAAAGAAAAGGCAATATAGAGATAGAAATAGACCAGAGATCCAGAAGAGATATCGCACTGCATATGTGGTGCAACAGACTGTGCTAACTTCCCTCAAGATATATAATAGAAGCACAGTTTGGTGGACGTAGCTCCCATCTTGGGGGTGAACCACGTTAAATCTGCATTTTATGTGTTGCATGAATGTGTTTGTACTTGCTTATTGTTACTGGTTATTATGCATGGAATGTTAGTTGTAGTAAGTGCATGTATGTATTGTTTGGTTCACAGTAATGCAGGAAGATAGAGATAAGTTGAATTATTTTAGTAAGCTGCTTAAAGACTCCTTTACGTCTGTTTCTAATGACCTTTTAATCACAATATAACTTCTGGGAGGTAGAGTTTCACACATAGGCACAGTCAACGCTAAGAGCGCAAAGTCGTAGTGGTAATATATCGCAGAGAGGCGATATCGCATCGACAGAGGAGTTGTGGTGCACGATACTGCGAGCTGAAGGCTTAGCATTGAGGAGAGGTTGGGTGTTCCACGGTGCGCAGAGATGCGATAAGGTTGGAAATATTGTGAGTAAGTGGAAGTTGTGTGGCGCAGGAAGAGACCGTGCGACTTGCGCGTGGGTAAGAATCGCGTGGGTAAAAGTGCTGCGAGTAGAAGGGGTTGTGCGATGCGCCGATATAGTTGATCTTGCGACTCACAGGAGTAAGAGAAAAGAAGTAGGATGCACAGAACCTGGTCCAAGACACTTGAGTCTTGGCCAACCCATTAGATTCACTTCGGGTGAGACTTCAGATCGCTTTGCGGTCTGTTGCCAAAAGGGCCAGTGAGTTAGGGGTGTTTTTGATTGATTATAGTGAACCCGGGTCTACCCATGCAATCAACAAGGTGTGTTCAGTTTGAAGAAGAACCCCTTGCAGAAGTGGAGATTGGTGAAGCCTCTTCACCACCTGAACCTCAAAAAGTAAGTAAAAAGTTTGTTGAACATGATGATTCTAATTTTTCTGATGGAGATGAGTTTATTGTAGACCCAAACAGCCCCACAAGGCCTAAATGGGCATCCAAGACACTACATGCAACAGGACAGTTAGCTGGGGATCCCAATGACCCAAGGAGGACTAGATCTCAATTTGAGAGTGATCTGTGCATGAAGAATCCTGAGTTTGCTGAAAGATGTTATTTGATGGTGGAGTCTGATCCTCAAACATATGAAGAAGCAGTAGGAGATACAAGATGGCAAGCTTCCATGAATGAGGAGTTCAACTCGCTACAGAAGAGCAACACATGGGAGCTAGTGGATCTTCCTCTAGGGAGAAAACTAGTATAGTGTAAGTCGGTCTATAAGACCAAATTTGCTGCTGATGGTTCACCACTAAAGTACAAGGAGA
>LPNX010013317.1:361664-393675 GCA_001517045.1 Pseudotsuga menziesii | reverse complement strand
CTTGTTGCTAGGCCCTATATTTTGATTTATTACTCATAAAGTCAGGCTTAAGGGGGGGTGTTAGAATAATCAAACCCATAGTATTACCCACTTAGACATGAATTCATTTATTTTTGTCTTATTTGCCTAGTTCATGAGTCCCACCATGTACAAGTTGCTAATTGCCTATCCATAGAGGTCAAACTTGCTATCTTGACTCATGTAGCACTTGGGAAAGCCTTAGGAATCAAATTTGCTTTATTCCTAGCCTCCTAGGTGCCCTTCTGCTTTTTCTACTTTGTTGACTGCTTTTTCAGTTTTTAAAGCACATAAGGAAAGCAAGACTAGGTGAGGTGAACCTGTTTTATTCCCCTTTCACCCTCCACTCTTTCCTCCATGCAAAAGCATATATGAGCTACCATTTCACCCCTCATTAGATTTCCCATGTGCCCTTGCCAATTCGTGATCCTCATGACAGATTTGGGATCAGCCTTTACACCTATGGGGGATTTGCCTATTTTGGGTAAGCATGCTTTATGCTAGATTTGGATGCTTCCTCATGCATTCGATTTCTTCATGTATTCTATTTATTCAGCAGCCTATGATATTACAGGGTTGGCTATTGTACACTGAGTTAATATAATTTTGTGTTACAGCTCCATTTTCAGTCTCCATTGTTGACAATTTGCATGATCAATTGTAATTTGTTGTGAGTGAAATTAATCTATTGCTGGTTAGAATTTCTACTTGGGGGCTTGCTTAAGACCATACAATGATTTCTTTAGCCTGCGCACAAGAGATGGATTAGTAACAAATCCTTGATGCTGCTACATGTAAATATATTAATTAAGATATCCATTCAGGAAAGCACACTTCACATCCATGTGATGTACCTCCCATTGCTTCGAAGCTGCAATGGATAAGGCTAGCCTGATGGAGGCCATCTTTGCCACTGGTGGAAAGGTCTCATTGTAGTATATGCCATGTACCTGTGAGTAGCCCTTGGCTACCAATATTGTGTTATATTTCAAATGTGAACCATCAGCAGCAAACTTAGTTTTGAAAAACCACTTACATTGAACTAGCTTCCTCCCTGGGGGAAGATCAACCAACTCCCAAGTGTTGTTCTTTTGGAGTGATCTAAATTATTCTTTCATGGTTTTTTTCCATATTGGATCATGTGCTGCATATTCATATGTCTTTGGGTATGATTCAACCATCAGATAGAATTTCTCTGCAAACAAAGGGTCTTTCATACACAGGGCACTCTCAAACTAAGATCTAGTCCTCCTAGAATCACTAGGATTTCCAGCTAGTTCCCCATCTGCATGAATGGTATTTTCTACCCATTTTGGTCTTGTAGGAATGTTAGGATCTGTAATTAAATCATCATTATCATAAATATCAGAATCAGCAATCTCATTTATCTCTTCACTCACATTCAATGGTTCTGGTGGTGAAGAAGACTCTCCAACTTCAACTGCTGATAAAGGCTCTTCTTGGAACTGAACACTCCTTTAAATGAAGGATTTGTTTGTGTTAAAATTGATCAACTTGTACCCTTTTGAATATTTAGAGTACCCAACAAATAGACACTCTTGGTTTTGGAGCTGCAAAGCCTTCCTCTTTTCTGTTGGAATTCTAGCCCAAGCCCTTGAGCCAAAAATCCTGAAATGGGTCACATTTGGATTGTGCCCACTCCATGCTTCGAAAGGAGTCATACCATCAAGATATTTATGAGGCACCCTATTCTAGATATATTCTACATAGTTTATAGCTTCGGCCCAAAACTTTGGTGGCAAAGTCTTAGCCTCCATGATGCAGGTTGCCATCTCTTTCAGTGATCTGCTCTTCCTCTCAGCAACACCATTTTGATGTGGTGTGTAAGGGATAGAATGCTGCATCTGAATACCTATATCTACACAATATTGAATGAACTCAAAATTGACATACTCACCACCATTGTCAGATCTGAGGACCTTGAGTTCCCTCCGAGACTGGTTTTCAACCAAATCCCTAAAGACTTTGAAGAGGCCAAAAACTTCAAACTTATGCTTCAGGAAGTAAACCCAACAGTACCTAGAAAAATAATCTATGAATGTCAATTCATATTTGGTCAGACTCATTGACATATGAAGAAATGGGCCAGAAAAATCACTGCGAATCAACTCAAGAGGTGCAAAGTTTCTCTCATGACTAGCTTTCTCAAATTTATGCTTTGGGTGTTTTCCTAAGAAGCAACCTTGACAGACTCCTTTGGAAAACTTAATCTTTGGTAACCCTATGACAATTTATTTTTCACTAAGATCAGAAAGATACTTCTAGTTAAGGTGGCCAAATATTTCATGCCAAAGCTTGCTTGCCTCATTAGCATGAATCAAAAGAGCAGAGGGGTTTGAGTAGGGTAGGAAATGTGAGAACATGTATACCTTCGAAGTGTGATTTGCAACTCCTTTTGTAATGACTTTACCACTGGAGATCTCTGTGATCTCAAATTCATCAAGGGAGAATATGACCTTCTTTGGAGACCCTGTGTGGGTGATATGATACACTGATAAGAGGTTAGAGGTAAGATCTGGAACATACAATACATTGCTGAACTTACCATGGTCAAGATCAATCCTCCCTTTGCCCAAACTTTCAGTGAGAGAGTCATCTCCCAGTACTATTGGTGGACCTTTTGACATTTCAAGTGAGGTGAATTCCTCCTTGGTCGAAACCATATGTCTTGAAGCTCTAGAATCAATGATGAAACTAGGTGAGCTTGATGTGCCACCAACTAATGCATGAACTCTCTCTCTGTCTTCTAAATTTGATCCTCCTTCCCCTTTCTTTGAGCTATCAAGAAGGGATATGTCATTCTTCTCTAGGAGTTGGGTTAGGATGTCAATTTTCATCTTCATGCAGAACCTTTCAGGATGATTTCCCTTACTGCAGTATGCGCACTTGCTCATTTATCCTTTGTTCTTCTTCTTTGGGGAGTTCTTCTTGGAACCTTGGGGATCCTCTGGAGACTTGTTCTTTTCTCTCTTTTTCTCAAGTGGCTTCTTAGATTTCTTCTTTCCTTTTGAATCCACCCTCGAATCTCTAGTAACCATAGCTTGGTCTTTGGAAGGTTTGATTGTGCCCATCATCACCAGTTTATCTTGTTCCTGTGTGAGAGATTTCGTGAACTCTGGAAGTTTAGGCATCTTCCAGGCTTGAGCTGTTAACTTGGTGGCATGGAAGGTTGAAAAAAACACTAAATAGTCAGGTCCAAGCTTCGAGAGTATGGCCAAAACTATTTTCTCCTCCTTCTTTTCGATTCCACATTTTTTTAGCTGCAAAACAAGGGCTTTAAACTTGGAAAAATAGAGTTGCAGAGATTCGAAGTTGCTGGGACTCAAGGATATCAATTCATTCTCGATTTGATGTCCTCTCATCTCATCTATTTTACCAAAAATCTCAACAAGCTTCTCCCATACTTCATTTGTTGATGTCAATCCATCAAGATGGAAAAGGAGGTCTCTGGATATGCTCAGACACATGATACCATAGGCCTCATCCCTCCTGTTGTGCCATTTAATTTTCTCTGCAGTTGCATTGGGCTCTTATTCTATTGCCATAGTCACTTTTTAGAGGCCTTTTTCTCTCAACAGTATCTCCATCTCTGCTTTCGATTCAAAGAAATTAAATGGAGTCAAGATGATCTTCTGAGATTGATCCATAGCTTAGAAATTGTCCCTTCATTCAGCAGAATGCTCCTAGTCAATGATGTCAAACCTACAATAACAATATGGAAGGAGATAAATTGATCTAAAAAGGCTCTGATACCATGTGTAAATTGAACCCAGGTGTTAGAACAATTACACTCACAAAAATTGCCAATTACACATGAAAATTACACACAAAGGAGACTGAATATTGAGCAGAACACTAATCTGTATTAAATAAGTGTACAATAGCCAACCTTGTGAATTCATAAGCTTCCACAATAAATAATTTCATGAGATATTCGAATGCATTGGGATTCCATTCAAATTATTCAAAAGCAATATTACTAAATCTAAGCAAATCCCCCATAGGTGCATAAAGCAACTTCCAAATATGTCTAGGAGCTCACGAAATAGAAAAATCAATTAGGCTAGCTAATAGGTTTTGGAAGGACAACTCATACATTCTTTTATTAGGAGAAAAGAGTGTAGGATGATGAGGGCAAAAAACAAGTTAACTTCACCTAGTCAAGCTTTCCCAATTGCCTTAAAACTCAGTAAAAGCAGGCAATAAAGAAGAAAAAGTAGATATGCACCAGGGAGGTCAGGAATAAAGTAGAATTGATTCCAAGAGGTTTCCCAAGTGCTCCATGACTCAGTTTTAGCAAGTTTGACCATCTAGGACATGTTGAGGACAACTTGCATAGAGTGGAATATGGAAACTAGGCAAATAAGACCAAAATGGAGATAATTAATGTCTAAGGTAGATAACTATGGGTTGATTATTCTAACAACCCAATCTTCCCATAATGCATTGGGAAGAGTTGTGTGCCAACTTCTCTGATTTTCAATAACAATCTTTTGTAAGATTCTGATAAGATTTTTATTTGTTGATTCAGATAACCCATTACCTTGTGGATAATAATTTGCGGAATAATGCAACTTAATTCTCTTGTCACTAGAAAATTCAGTTAGCTTAATTGATGAAAAATAAGATGCATATCAAAGACAAGTGAAATTGGAACCCCAAACATGGTCATAATATTTTCTTACAAGAAGTTGATGACTGCGCCCTCGTTCACTTTGCGTAATGGAATTGATTCTACCCATCTCGTGAAGTAATCAGTGTCTGTGAGAATATATTTATGGTCTAGTAAATATTTTGGATTAATTTCTCCAATGATGTCTATGCCCCATTGTTCGAAAGGCTATGAAATAATAACCGGTTGCAATGGTCTGGCTGCTTTTGCTAATATTCCACCACTTATTTGGTATATGTTGCACTTTCTTACATAGGCATGAGCATATGTAAACAATGTTGGCTAGTAATATCCATCTCATAGAATCTTGTGAGCAATAGTATCTCCCAAAAAAATTCCTCCAGCAGGTCCATCATGCAATTCTTTGACAACTTTAGAGGCATATTCATGGTCGAGGCACCTCAGAAATACCCCATCATAGTTCTTCCTAAAATGAAATCCATCAGTTATTTGGTAGGAGGCTGAATTTAGACGAAGTGCCCTTCGTTGCTTAGAATTCCAATGCTCTAGTAAATATCCTTGTTGAAGGTAATGTACCAGGTCTCTGTACCAAGATTCAGGAGCTGTAAAGATAGTACATATATCAATCATATTCAATTCTGATTCATTTTCCCAATCACCATCCTCATTAATATGACCTTCATCAATTAGTTTACACAACCCTTGTCCTTTGATAATGGTATATGGTTTGAATTCCAAGTCATATTCATGTAACGCTATCACTGAATTCCCTCTTCATTCACCCAATTCTTTCTCTGCTGAAAGTTGGATGAGGGACAATTACCTTGGTTCTGTTTTTCAAAGTGTTAGGTTTGAATTGTTCACTACTTTAAATAATGCATATGTTTGTTTGTCAATGGCATAGTAGTTCAATTCAACACCTTGTAACCCAGTGCTCATAAATGATATTGGGTACTCGTCTCTCATTTATTCTTTCTATGTGAGCACTGTTGTGAGTGAATTATCTGAGGAAAAAGTGTATAGAATAAAATCCTTTTCAAAATCGGGAGTTTTAAGAGAAGGCCTATGAGCTACTACTGCTTTGATGTTTTTAAAGGCAACCTTTTCTGTATTGACCCATTTAAATTCCACACTCTGCTTTACCATTTGTTACAAAGGTTTTACTATCTATGCAAAGTTAGGGACAAATATTTGAACAAAATTTATTAGTACCCATGAATGAGTTGTGGGGTAAGGGAATATGAGATATGGCTTCTATTCTATTCGGGTCTATGGAGTTTCCTTTCCTAGAAATAATATGGCCTAATAGTTTTCCCTCTAAAACTACGAAAATGATTTTCTTAGGATTTAAATATATGCTGTATTTTCTACAACGATAAAAAATTGTTTCAAATGAAAAACATGATCTTCTCTCTTCTTAGAGAAAACTTTTACATCATCTAGATATACCACCACACTATGGCCGATCAATCCCCAGAAAGCGATATCCATTTCCCTTTGAAAAGTGGCTCCAACATTTATAAGTACAAATGGCATTTTTCTATACAAAAATGTTCCCCACTTTGTTCGAAACATAGTTTTCAGTCTATCTTACTCAGCTACCAACACTTGATTATATCCAGAAAACCCATCTAATAGGGAGATCAATTCAGAACCTGATACCATATGGAGAATCTCTTCCATTGGTGGAATAGAATAGTTATCTTTATCTGAAGCCCTGTTCAGGTTTCTGAAATCGACACATAATCTGATTTCACCTGAATTTTTCCTTACCGGGACCAAATTGGCTACCCATTTTGAATGCCTAACTCCGAAAATAATCTTGGCATCAAGTAAATTTTTTACTTCATTTTGGATCAAAGGTTCCAGTTTTGGATGCTTTCTTAGTTGTTGCTGGAATGGTTTCACGCCTTCTTTAATGGGAATAATGTGCTGAATAATATGTGTATCATAATTTTTCAGATCTTCATATGTCCAGGAAAATATATCTTTGTATTGCTGAAACAAATTGATAAACCTGCTCCTTTCTCCGAGCGTACAACGTTTTCCCAAGTTCACGTATTTGGGCTCAACTTATGTCCCGAAATTGATCAGTTCATATTGCATAGATGAAATTTTAATCTTGACATTTGTTGGCTTCCTAAACTTGTTTTTCAAGTCAAACATCCCATCTAGTGTTCTCACTCCTTTGGGCATAAAATTCCCATTAGTTACTTCTTTGTTTTGCAGATTTGCTTAATGTTCTTCATCATTAATAATAGAGTCTTTAAAATTTTCTTCATTTGTCAGGAAATCGATAATTTTCTTGTCATCATCAAACACTCTTAAGTTTGTAACATTGCTTGGTATCGATGGCCTAAAAATGAGTTCAATAGATCACTTGTTATTAGTGGGTTCTAGCCTTGCAACAGAAACAACTAAAAAATCAGTTGCAACATTTTGCAACCTAGGAATTGAACTTATATTGAAGGCCTAAAATGTGTTATAAGATCCCAGAATCCAGTTTGATAGCCTTTTAAGTGTGGTGACAAACAATGAATTGTGTTTCTAATATGTCTGACAACTACTTTAGAATCACTAAATACTTTTAAATTTCTAACTTTAATATCAACGACTTTCCTTAGGCCCTGAACTAGAGCTTCATACTTACTAGTGTTATTTGTACATTCAAACTCCAGTTGATAAGAGAGAAATTATTTCTTCTTTTCAGGGTCAATCAGGAGACAACCTACTCCTGATCCCTCTTGTGTTTTGAAACCATTTAAGTACAAAAACCAAAATCTATCTTCTAAATCTACTTGACTAGTGTTTCTTTCTATGTTAGAAACCAAGTTAAATATATTACAATCAATATTATCAGTCTTTGAAAAATGAAGGAGTTCAGATTGTGTGTCTGATTCACGAATGGCTTCTTCATCTTGATAATTTTAAAGTTCAAGCTCTAAAAAGTAGTTACCCAAGACCAAAGTTGAGAAGTTTATAGGTTCATTTTTTCCTTCCAATTGAGTTACATTGTGTTTTATGTGTGGTTCCATCATTACCTTAATATGATTTTGATTGTTATTATGTGGAAGCCATAGGTGCGACCAAGCAGTTGTGAAGTACCCATTTAGTTTTGCATACTAGTCCCTGATCAATATAAGAACCATAGGCCTCTGGTATATCTACCACCATAATGCCTATAAACATGCAAACTCTCTCATCTGCAGATAACCGAATCGGTACATTTTTCATTTCTCCTGTTACCTTGACTGTAGATCTATCCAACTAAATGATTTTACATGAGGATGGTGTAGTTTGAACATTGATCTTTTTACATACTGAGAGTGGAATGAAATTAAATGAAGCCCCCGAATCCACCAAAAAATTATGCACATTATGATTAAAAATATCAAAAGACAATAGGAATGGAAAATTTTGAGATTTAGACTTCCCTCCAATGCTAGCTTCATTAATTTCTTTATCCAATTGAATGTCATCTTGGGATCACTGGGTTGTGGATCAAAAGCTTCCAGAAGCTTATTTCTTTGCTGGGGTAAATTACATAAATGAAATAAAGAAATATTCCCTTTCATTTTCTTGATGTCTTCTACTATGTCATACCCCATATCGTATTCTACTGGACCCTTCTTACTGTTTTTTGTTGTATTCTCCACTATCCTTATAGCCTTACTGACTGCTAGAAATTTATCTTTTTTGGTGACCAAATCAGACTTAGATGTTGTTTAGGTAGTACTGCTAATATTCTTCATGGTTTCTTGTATCTTCTTAATCTTAGGAAGTATTAATATTTCATATGTTATTGGTCCGTTACTTCTGCTTGTAACATTAACTGATGAAAGTTGGATCTCTTCAGTAGGATCCTCTTCATTTAATCCTAGTGAGGGTGCACCGTCCCATAAAACCATTGTGGTTTCATGTGTTTCTTTTGGTTCATTTTTTTTTCTTCTTCAACCTCAGGCTTTGTTATTTGAGCATCTAATATTTTATTCATAACTATAGTCATTGAGTTAATCCATTTTGGGAAACTCTTTTCGGAATGAGGTTCTTCATGAAACGTTCATAAATTATCCATTCCTAATTCATTGAAATTCAAAACAAAATAATTATACATAGGTGGTTTAGATGTTCCACATTCTTGTCTTTTCTTGAAATAAGGTTTAAACTATTTTTTTGATGAACTAACTTCTTTGTCCTTTTCCAGATCTACAATTTTATTTGATAACTTTTCTAAAATCTACACTAGATTTTCTAATTTAGTTGAGTGTTATTCCTTAGGTATGGTTAGCACCAAAGGTTTTTACAAATGATGGTCTTTGTTTCTGGTTCTACAGTGTGTTTTTTTATGCTATCAAGTTCGACTTCTACCTTATTTGCTTCCTCATAATTCTCTACCAATGTATGTTTCACTGCTCTTTTGACAAACATTGCTATGCTAGGACAAAGTGTTGAAGCATAGTATTCTACTAGAGTTTGTTTAGTAGGCCTTGTTGTAGTATTGAAATTACCGAGCTGAGCAACAAATATTTGGTTAAAATCTTGAACCTTTTTTCTTTTATCCATCCTTAGATAGAGAAACTCTTTCATGAGAGTGGCAACGGTTCGTTGACTACCAAAATTTCTCTTAAAAACCCCTTCAAAATTATTCCAATTTGTTATTGAATTTGCTTTTAAAATGAAATACCAAGTAGAGGTCTTAGCTTCAAAGGTATGTAGAAAAATTATGCACACCACATCTTCATGTTAAACGGCCAAAAGTTCTAGTTCCAAATAGAAACTTTGCAGGTGGTCTTCTATGGAAATGTCTTTTCGAGGGTCGAATTTTGGTAATGCCTTTTCAGGATGCTTAGGAAAATCATGAAAAGGAGGAGCCAAGTTGAGTGGTGTTTTGGCTCTCTAGGATGGTGGATTAGGATTCACGGGTTGATTGGAATTTTGAGGTGCATTTCCTTCCATGACTTGATGAGGAGTCTGTAGTGGAGACTGAACATGTAACTATAATGGAGACTGAAAAATAGGTGAAACTGGTCCCAACTAATCAAGTAGTTGGATAATCTATTGCATGGAAAAATTTACCATCTCTTCCAAATTTTCCATCAAAATCAAGTCTTCAATGTAAGTAGGTACTTTCCTAGAAGCCCACCTTCTTGGTAATGCAGCAATTACTCTCAATCCTCCAAGTTGCTTTATGTAATATCGAGTATGTATTCTTAAGTGATTAAATTCTTCAAAAGGAACAACGTCTAAATTTTTTGAACCTTCTTCTTCAGATCCTACTCTTTCTTCAGAAATGAAATCTCCAAGAAACTTAGTTTCACAGCTATCACCCATGAAATAGTTTCGATTAAATGGATTTCCTCTTCCAACCATGCACTGGAGGCTCTCATTTTAGTTCCAAGACTATTTATTCCTATAAGATCCTAGGTACTGGCAATAGGGATTCTCCCCAATAATTGTTCCCAACTAGATCGTTTATTATTTGGTATGGGGAATCCGTTCGATTAGCGGCCTGACTATAGTAGAATCAAAAGAACTTTTTAATTCTATTTTACCAGTTGTGGTCTGATCCACCATTTATGTAATTTTATTGTTTTAGGATGAAATGCAAGTTCCTAAATTGAATACAAGTGATTGGTGAGAAAAATCCTCAACTCATGATGCGTAGGATCCTACCTCCTATCTTATCACTCTTTCCCCTCAATCACTTCTAAATTAAGACAAACTGATGTAATCTATTATAAACTACCTATCTAACCTATCCTCAGGGCAGCAAAAACTATATCTTATAGAGTAATGAGCTATAATGTTGCATATGGAATCCTATAGGTAGTTGTTCAAATTCTACATACATAATCACAACAAAAAATATAAACAAAGATAACTTTGTTTTGTTAAAACATTCATTACTCATTCATATGCACAATATTTCTAACAAAAAGTAAAATCATTCTTCATTGTAGAAGTAG
This sequence comes from Pseudotsuga menziesii, assembly GCA_001517045.1. Taxonomy (NCBI): domain Eukaryota; kingdom Viridiplantae; phylum Streptophyta; class Pinopsida; order Pinales; family Pinaceae; genus Pseudotsuga; species Pseudotsuga menziesii. Next base: position 383,037 of record LPNX010013317.1, on the reverse strand, counting down.
TTCATCAAGTTCGAACAATCTCACAATTATGTAGCAGCTAAATAAGAAGTAGTTGAGCATTAGAAATCCACACAATCCATTTGAAACTTGTACAATCCTTCCTCCAACAAAATTGGTTCTCATTTATTTATAACAGAAATAGTTCTCATACAAATAACTTCAGCATCTATGCTCTAGTCAAAGTCCCTCTCTAAACTCCCCTCTACTCCTATTTATACATTTTAAAAATGACTTCTGGCCTACCCCTACCATTTTTTCTTCCTTAACTCCTCGATTTACAAAATTTGTCCTCTAGTGACTTCCACTAGAAAAATGGAAATAAGATAAAATAATTTACATAAAGTGCCAAATGAAAACAAGTCAAAACTTAAGAGGGCCCAGGTGATCCTCAAATGAATTATTTCCATTTTCCCTACCGAAAATTATGTTGAGCATCACGGCTATAAGCTTGTAGGGAGTACGTAAGATGGAAGTATCATATTCACTAGAGGATTTCTGGTGAAATTGATTTCATGTTATCATCATCAGCTTTGCACATTCGATGTAATCCAAACTTAGACTATTTATCTAGTCATGTGTCATGCTAATTTATGGAGAAAGCAGACTGCAAATATTGGCTATGTATGTAGGGGTGAAGGAAGAAAAAAATTTTCCTTCGATGTTTGACATGATCACGATACTTGTGTCTGCTCAAGGTAAAATCTAGATGATCACCTCAGCACAAGGGAAAATTTTAGGGCGTGTGGCTACCTTCGTGATCCCAGATTTCATTATGCTTGTATACAAGGATATATCTTCTAAAATTGCATCCAGGACCTTTTGATATTTAATCATGTGATATATCCATCCCCATTTGAACTCTGCTTCAGCCCCTATAATTGCTTTTATGTCTTCATAGATTATCTCTATTATATGCAAGACTTCTAAGTCTGAGTCATCCTCATGGACCTTGTACTTATTCTTTCCACCCTTCTTTAGCATGTTGTGGTGTGAAGACTAAGGCTGTACCATACCCAAAGAAATAACTTAGTGTTATTGTGATCAAAACAACATGCATTCATATCAATACAATATACTGGAATGAAAAGCTACTATTAAGATGCAAGATAATGAAACCTAGACAATCAAACATATCTTTTCTTTCAAACAAAATGAAATTGCATTCAATGTTTAATATGTTGGAGAACAAAAATATGTTTTACTGATTCATCTTTGGCCATGTGAAAACAACCTTGTGATGTAACAAAAATATGTATGTCATCCAAACACTTCAAAAAATATATTGAAAAACAACAGCCCAAGTGCAAGCTCTAAATGTTGTTTGGGGATTTGGATCTCTTAGTTCTGGTGTATTAGGTCAAGATGAAGAAAAAAATAAACTCAAGTTTTAATCCCTACACAAGGCTTGCTAATCCTAGTTTTGTTCAGTGTTCATTCAGTTTTAACATACATAGATGCACTTTTATTTCACATGCAAGAAAACAACCCAAACAAAATTGCATTAATAACTTGATATTATGAAACCCTATGTTAACTGAAACCCATGGAAAAAATTCCTAAAACTTCAACATTGGCCCCAGGGAAAAAATGAAGCTAAAAAAGAAACCCTAGGCTGTGCTATGAAACGTGACAAACACCACTGTATGATACCATTCTGTGATATCCTACCTCCATAAATAAAAAATAAAACTAAACTAGGTGAAGCTATTAAAACACTTTCCCACCCAAAGTTTCAACATTATACTCCCAGATGTCTGATAGATCCATCTCTATGGCTTAAAAAACCCGAAACAAATGCTGTGGTGATGTGAGAATCGGAAATAAAATGACAAGGTTAGGCTAGTAGGCTCAGCGCAGCTAAGGAAAACCTCAGTGGTTGATAAGTGAAAACAAAACCTGAGGGAGCTAGGGTTTGGCCTTTTAAAGCATGGATACAGAAAAGGATGGTGAGAAAACCTAGCACCGTAAACCTGAATCCCTAGACATCACTCTATCAAACATTTAAACACAATCAATGTAGTCGTTGGGGTAATTAAGTCACATGGGAGAAACAACATTTTGGCGCCTAAGAATGAAAACTTCATCGACAACTTTACCAAATTGACGAGTGAAAACAAGTCAAAAAATAAAATATGTGGCAGTGTCAGCTTCAACATTTTAGTTCTTCCGACGCAATTGTGGTGACTCACCAAGTTCTCTCATAAATGCACCATCGGCAAAGGTTGATAAAAAAAAATTTGCAGGTAAAAAAAAAACCAGTTGCAAATCTTGAGTTTCTCCCGACACATCGGTACAAAACCTTGAGTTATGCCAATGCTGTCGGTAAAACTCACTAGAAATATTCGAATAAAAGGTGGTCAGCAAAATTTGCAAAAAAAATATGAAGAGAAGGTAACGGGTGGTGAACATGAGTTTGTGTCGATAGCTTCGGCATCCACTTTTAGTCTAGCCGATATCATCAACTCTATTTGGTGAGATCTCCCAATAAAAATTCTATGAAAAAAAGCTTCGACAAGCAAACGTGAGAACCGCCGATAACATCGGCTCGACAACCTAAGTTTCACCAAAAAACCCATTGGCTTGAAATCCTGAGTTTCACCGATGTAGTCAGAAAACTCAATAAAATATTTCTCAAGAATTGGTTCTATAGCATATCGGATGATAAAATTGATTCTCTCCCATGTGTCGGCCAAACTCAATGAGTTTAGGAGACACATCGAGTGCAAAATTTGAGCTCTATCTTGGAAAAAGAAACTTTTCTGACTCGTTAAAAATAAAACTAAGTAATAGAAAGGATCGTCAAGGAGGAAAAGTAGTTTGAAAAAGGATTAAAAGCTAATAATTCTAAGGAGGGGCCCTAAAATCATAAAAAATTTGGGGTAGGTGTTGTAGCAGGAACAATAATTAAATACATTTTTTTTCACAAAATAAAAAACATGTTTCTTGATATTCATCATGAATCAAAGAAAAAAAATTCAGATAAACATTCAGGTCCTTGAACAATACTATTCCTCTGAAGCTATCCAATCATAGACAAAAACCTTAAGAAATCGATATTGTAGCTCTCCGACTGTCCAACACTAAAAGAGACTACTCTAATAGTCTTTGGTACATTACATGAACACTAGGAGAACAAACATATTACAATATTCCAATTAAAACATTATGAAACTAAGATATAAAAATATCCAATAGATCATAGATATTCATAAAAAAAGAGAGATCCCTTATTCAGTAGAGAGTTATCCTTAATTTCTTCAAAATAAATAAGTCCATCAAGTGAACCAATGGATTATTTTGATAATATATTCACTACAGAGTTCAACTACCGAAAAATATTCTTAAAAGATAACACATCGAAAGAGGACTTAAAGTAAATTTACCCTAGAACACTAGTGTTCTAGAGAAGCTACTTGGATAGAGGAAATATCAACAGCCCAATCAACAATAAATTTGGCATATCCCAACACCTAGAGATATACAACACAAGTTTTAGAATCAAACTTAAGAAGGACCATAAAACCAATAGTTCAACTATGGTATTTGTTCTAGCCCCCCATCCCATCCACAAAAAAAGCAATGACTACTATATCATTTTAACTACATTCCACAACTATACAAACTCACCTGTGCAACTCCAACAAAATTTCTGACTACATACTCCTCTAAAAAATGGGATTCAATTATGGATCTTGGCATCTTATACCTTACCTATTTATAGAATTTTTTAAATATCCCCAAAATCTTAGTACTGATAACTGAAGAGTTTTGTGTCTTATTTTCAAAGACTGCATCATTTTTGGATTTCCAAATCCCAAAAATAACGAAGACAAGAAGTTCTTTAAACTGAGGAATGTTCTTACTCCAGGGTTTAAGAATTTGTTCAAAAGTAGAATATTCCCATTTTACTGAAATTTGAAGACTATATTTAACATCGCTCCAAACATTCTTTGCAAAGGTACATTGAATATATATATGATTAACAAACATTGCATCATTTGAGCATAATCTACAAAAGTTGGTACCAATTCTACCCCACTTCCTGATGCTATCCCAAGTCATAATTATGTTTCCTAAGCAAATCCAAAGGAAACATTTCAATTTCAATCGGATATTCCACTTCCAGATGATATTATGCCACTATTTCCCCACAAAATCAATAGGAGAAAATGTAATACCATCATAATATAATTTCGCATTGACCTACCTAGTTGATCCATTCCAAGACCAAACTAATTCATATTCATTTTTTGACAATTTGACACCAACATTATTTAAACCTGCAGTAAAACAACTCCATTTGAGGGAAATATCACCCACAAGTCTCAATTCATTTTCTAAGATCTAGTAAGAAGAAGGATGTCTTGCTCAAAGATGATTTTAGGGGAGAATATTAGCCCATGGGTGAAATTAGAGGGATTTGGAAAATTCAATGGGCAAATTTTCATATTTTCTAACTTTTAAAATATTAGCCCACTATTTATTTAAAAAATAATATATAATATGAAAATAGTGTTTCAATTTACACAAGGAGAGCGTAGAAAAGAATAGTTCACCTGGAGAAATTCCCCTAAAATTCTTTAATCACCCCCGATTTCTGGCCATGGAGGTAAACAATAGAAATTTCGCCCAATTTTTTGCTTGTTAATTTAAATTCTAGTGTAAATTTCCCCTAGATTTTCCTTATGAAGACTTTTTTTTTATAGAAATTCGTCCATAAATCCTGGCATTGGGGTAGAATACGACCAATTTCGTTCTTATATATTGACATAATCAAGTTTCAAATCTTAACAAGGTTTCAATTTCGGATATTCAAGAATTGGGTTTCAAATGTTATTATGGAGTTACAAGTCTCTTGCTAAGGTTCTTTAGAGGTTACTAGGATCTAGAATTTCGGCTCTTGCAATCACGTCCAAACTCCAATCTGCATGCATGTTTATATTTCAATAGATAAGTGTTATTTTGTTGGGTTTTGTTTCCTACTGTTAAGGTAGGACAAGATCACCAGATCTGTCATTATACTAAGTTGAAAAAACCTAGGGTCTATGGTAAATACTAGGTGTGAATAATCCCCTAATGCTACTACGATGCTCCGTTCATTTATTCTGATGCTAACTGTGCTAACCCTTCAAGTAAATCATTGGTCTAGGCTCCATTTTTATTCATTGATGGGATTTTCTTGTCAGTTTGAGACAGTACATAGGGTTGTGAGATAATGTCGACAGAGCTGCCTCATTAGATGCTTTGTCCCTCAAGCAATTGGGATAGTAGATGTGGAAGTATTCTTGGTCCTTCCCCTTGTAGCATTTCTCAAGGTAGATCTTGTATACTTGCACTGAATGCAATATTTTATAGTACTCTAATCCTCACTTTTTAGCATCTGAAGGTCAATCCCCTTAATACTATTTGTAGTTTTAGATATGAGGTGGCTAGCTTTAATTTTCACTCTGTATTTCCAATATAAACATAGTCATATTCATCTACAACAACATTGTTCTTAGATAGAGATTAAGAACAAGGTTTATATATTTCTTGTAGGAGACGGATCAAATTCATAATGGAATCAAATTCATGCAATGTTAGAGAGCTTCACAACAAATATGAAGGAGGTTGGGTATTTTCTTGCCACAAAATATGCAATGCAAAATGTGCAGGAAGAAGAAAAAGAACTCATCATAAGAAGCCACTATGATAATCTATCCATTCCTTTTAGTCATATCAACACATCCCCTAAACAACCATAAGAGTTAAAAAAGAACTTGTTATATGTGGTGATTGTCACAATGCCACCAAGTTCATTTCAAAAATTCTTGGTAAAGAAATTATTGTGAGAGATATGAATCGATTTCATCATTTTAAGTATGGAGGGTGTTCTTGTGGATATTATTGGTGATATCAATCAAAGAAAACAACCTGTAGGATATAATCTTATCCTATAGCAACAAGTTATTTGAGGACAAGTAATTCCTATTTAGCCTGAGAGATTGTATAGTTTTCAGGATCAATAAAGACCTGTTGTATATTGGCCCATATCATATGGATCATTGTAAAATTATGCAAGGAAACAAGATTTTGGCTACATGATATGATTAGGCCATAACATCCAGATGAATTTTATCGTGGGTTGAAGTATTTGTATATTACATTTTGATCCCAACCAATAAAAATGTTTGCATGTAAAAATGTCACCCAAAAGTTGCCTCATGCAATATGTATGCCAGTGCTATCTTTGGCATGGCATACTTTTCTAAATTGAAAAAGGAAGCTTGGGGAATGCTTCAATTTGAGATAACTTTTAAATTTTATACAGCAGGGCCGTGAACAAAAATGATAGACCATTAAAGACTAAATAATGATTAGCGGTGCTTCCACCATGTTTTTATTCCCTGCCGAATATGGTTAATCAATTTGGTGAAAATTTGCAGATTTTTAATTAGTATCGACCTCAAAAAACAATTTTCTAATGTTAAAACTTTGACGTTTTAAAAAATATCTATCAAATTATAAAAATATTTGATAAATACTATTTCTTAATGTAGCTGATGTGACTAATTTGCATGATCTATCTGATGGCACAAGCAAGGAATAATAAGAAAATTTATAACAATAAAAGCATGTATCTCCTACATAAATGCAAAGCCTTGAGCTCTAATTATAGGTCAAGGTATAATGATTATTGAAAATTGCTAGTTATGAGTGTTACAGAGAGAAACTTACTATGGCTTGGGGGTACCACAACAAAAAGTATGACACCAAAAATCAATCTTTCCCAATATGCAAGAGCACTAAGCAAATCTAACACTAAGGGATATAGAATCGTACCTTATTTTAGATGGTTGAAGCAGCTCCTCGTTTAGCTTTTCCAATGCAATTGCAATTATAATTTGCTCTCAACAACAACAAACAAAGAAAGCATGATATATATAAATGTGTTAGAGATACTCTAGAATAGATAGTCAACCATGTATAAGCAAGTAAATACATCCATGGATTCAATATTCATACTCATATGCACACGAATTGGATAGAAAAGGATATTTCTATTAATAAATCAAAGATACAATAGTTACAAACTCTGTCGTCACTTCTACGAATCGAAGAAACCGAGTCCTCCACCACTTCAATCCTCCATCTCTCGATACCAATATCACAAAGAAAAGGAAATAATAGGAAGAACACTATGCTCTCCAAGGGACAAAGGGATGCAGACTCAAGTATAAGAAAAATGGAGGCAACAATGGACTATAGTTTCCTTACTCTTCACTTTCTCCACCATCAATGTATCCAAGAGGCTCAATATATAGTGCTCGAAAGGGGTGATGGAGGGTCGAATCCAAGCATTCTCAAGTCATATGGAATGCCAAGAGATAATATATTCGGACTCATATGAGGAAAACTCCAAAAATATTTGTCATTTTGCACACATCTCGATGTACGTTGGTTTGAGGTCAAAATATGCATATACACGCGAATATTGCTTTAGAAGTCGTGTATAGGTATAAAGAAGCAATTTTTGGGGATGATATTGGAACATCAAAGTATAATATAAGTCCATGGGGTCCAAAGAGTCTGCAGAGGGATAGGGAAGGCCATAAATGTGTGATCAACCAAGTGTGGTAAAATCAGCTATAACAAATGCCCCCTAATGTGTGAGGTCGGAGGGGTAACGTGATGGTAGAAATACATTATAAAATCCATCCCCGAAGTGGAGTAATCAAGAGTCAGGTGGAAAAACCAGCCACTCATTAGTAAAATACAATAATCAATCTCTGCATGTGACTCCAAATACATGTAGTAGTCCCGAATACATAAGAATACAATGGCCATGAATAGGCATGATGTTTCTCTGTGAACCGGAGAAACCGAGTCCTCCACTTGGGCCTCCACCACTTCAATCCTCCATCTCTATATAACAAGCTCACAAAGAAAAGGAAATCTTGGGAATAACACTATGTGCCCCAAGCGATAAAGGGATGCAGACTCAAGTATAAGCAAAACTGAGGCAACAATGGACTATAGTTTCCTTACTCTTCAATTTCTTGTCCTTCAATGCATCCAAGAGGCTCAATATACAGTGCTCCAAGGGGTAATGGAGGGTCAAATCTGAGTGTTATCAAGGCATATGGAAGGCCAAGAGACAAGATATTCGAACTCATATGAGGAAAACTCCAAAAATATTTGTCATTTTGCACACATCCCGATGTACACGGGTTTGAGGTCAAAATCTGCGTATACACATGAGTATTACTTTAAAAGTCATGCATAGCTATAAACAGGCGATTTTGAAGGATGATATTGGAACATCAAAGCATAATATAAGTCCATGGGGTACAAAAGTATGCAGAGGGATAGGGAAGGCCATAAATGTGTGATCAACTAGGTGTGGTAAAATCGACTATAACAATGGGGATGTTGTCATCAAAGAACACAGTTTTGTTTTCTTTCCAATATGTGCAGGTTTTAAAATCAGGTTATATTATTATTTTTTTAATACTTGTTTAGGTGATAGGCTTCTCCATACATGTAGAAATTACTCTTAGTTATCACATTCTTCTTTTCATTCCTACCCACTTACTCATTGAAAGTTATTCAAGATGAGTAGGAATATCGTGGTTGTTGTTTATACCTCAAATTTCCAAAGTACATTGAGAGAAAGGAACACAAAGGATCATTGCATTCCTAGAGCATGGCATGTATCTTGTTTCCTTTTGCATGGTAATTCTGAGCCTTCAGTAGTGATTTGCATTATTCTCTTCTTTTCGGCAATAGTACCCACCATTGTGTTAAGGGTAAACCTCCTTGTTTGTTAGAGGAGGCAAAGTCCCCACAAGTTGTGGGGCACTAGGGTTATTAGACACTCCTAGAGATGTCAGCTCTAGTAAGTAGTTGTTAAGTGAGGCCGACATGTTGGAGTGGGTTTCAAGTGAACAAAAGAATATAAATAGAGAGTGAGCCTCTCTATTTATCACACTCACATTCACTCATTGGGGCGCATGATTAAGAGGAGAATTTGTTGGGACAAGAGAGAGACTACTACTATCGGGAGATCATCTTTATGTTTTTGGGTTCTACTTTTGGTGTTGATTCTATCTCCAAGGAAGTTGCGGGGTTTTCTCCTTTATGGTTTCCTCGAGGAAAATTCTTTGTGTCTCTTGTCTCTTGTGTTTTATTGTTGTGCATGTTATTCTCTTAGTTAAAGATCCTAAGATCATAATGCTAGCTTGAATGACAAAAATCTAATAGTTGGCAACAAAAGCACCTAGTTTCCTAGTTTGACTAGTTTTACGTTATCCATAGAAAAGCATAAAAAATAGAAAAAGTAGAATAAAGCAGAATCTACTATAAAGTGTTGTATAATAATTATGGATTGTCAAAAGGTGGTTAAGATCAACCAGAATTAGAAATAAATCATTCCTAGGATATAGATGGCATGTATTGACTTTAAGGTGCAAGTGGATGCCAACTAATTAAGTTAGTGGGTGAATAATTAATCAAATAATGATTAATTATTTTATCCTAAGTTATGAGTGGGTTTAATATATTCCAACAATTTTCTATTCCTCCTGTATACCAAGGAGGAAAGGAGCATCTAAGCCTTTATGTAGTTTGGTTGACTCATATGCTTACCACCCAGCCTGTGCATGCTTGTATGTTGTCTAGGATAAATGAAATTTTTGTATTTTGTTGCATGGTGTAGCATATTTAGAGGTCAAACGTCACAGCCCACACTTGTGTGGTGGTTCTTTTTTTTTTGTTTATGTGTATTCTATGTGATTTCAATGTTGTTGCACCATTATTGTATGCATTTTATATAGAGGGTTTATCATTTTGTACTTTAGAAATACATGTGTGGGTATATGTTTTCTATATTTGAAGAAATTCATTTCTACTGTCATTTGTAACAACCCCAATGATTCTAAGACTCGAGATGGCTTTGTTTCCCACGTATATAAGTCAAATGGAAATAGGATACAAAAGCCTCATCCCTGGCACTCTTCATTGTATACAGAGTCCTTATCATAGTGTGCATTGGGATATGGTTGTGTAATGCATACCATAAAATCCAGAGGAAAAAAATTTGTTTGGTCCAAATGTAATTCAGTGTAGGACCAGTGCATTTGGAGGAGAGGGATGAAGGTTAAATATGGCATAAAAACTGATTATAGCTCTATGTTTTGATGTAAGAGATCTAGGAATGGGAAAAGTTTTATGTTGTGGTGTTCCTGGCAAAGAAAATGGATTCATGCATTTGATTTCCAAATTCCAATATTAGTTGTGTCCTCTATTGAGAAGACTCTGCATCTCTTATGACCCGTGCCTCAACTACATAATGTTTTTAAGGGAAGTAAGAGAGTAAAATTGAAGGAGTGTGACAAGATTGAAATTTGAGAGATGAGAATATTTTATGATATGGTGTTATAAGCTATGAAAGGATGGAAATCTTGTTCAATGGTGTTACAGTCCAAAAAGTGGGAATCCCAACAAATGAATGGTCCCATGTCACAAAACCATGGTCGAATAAGCTAAGGAGATGGACCATAAAACATTGAAACTATCTCATCCCCACTAAGGAATGACCCATGTGTGTAAACTAAATACATACTTCTTCATCTCGTGGACCTTGATGTCAAACAAATGCATGCATCGTGTCCAGGTTAAAATACTACTCCTTAATCATCGCCTCTGCCCGATTCTTCATGATTTGAAATTAAAGGGCTACCCCAATGTATTTTTTTGTATCTGATAATAGGTCGTATTGTAAAATTGATCAACCAAGAGGATATTGTGTTGGAAAATGTCAAGAAATAAGTGTTATGGGTGATTCCTTGCAAACTAAAGGAAGATGAAATTGTGAAAGCAATTTAGGGCATGCGAGTAGATTGAATGAAAGTGCAGAATAACAACATCCTTCAATGTACATGCAATTAAAAAAAAAATAGTGCATATTGTCTGAAGTATAATCACTTCTCCAATGCCACATTTAAATATATCAATAACTGCTTTAATTGAGATTATCTTGTTCTAGAACACTATTAAAGGATACAAAATTTTATTGGAGGAACCAGACAAAATCTGAGTAATATAAAAGGAAAAGCTACATTTGTCTCATTGACTGAGTTAAATGGTTGCTCAATAACTTATTATGCATGCAATTTAAGAGTTTTCACTTACTGCCTGGGATATAATGTTAGCATTTTCTGGTAGCTTTCTGATAGGTGATATCAATTAATATTGTTTCTAATATTTGGGTGGTCTACCCGAATATTCTGGTGGCTTATATAGGACTAAGAGGCAACCCTGGTTCACACCAATTGTAATGGAATTAAGGTAGGACTTACATCCAATTAATTTTGTTCATTGTTTCCATGTTTTACATGCCTAGTAAAGTGGCACTGGGTTTTTTTGTTTGCTATCTAATCCTCTAAATTATAGGTTGCTTTCCCCTTGTGATTTAAACCCATTATTCCTAGTTTCATATAATGTTTGTTGAAAAAGACTTGACATATAGAGGGAAAAATATCTTTGACCTCTTCCATACATTCACGCATGAAGTATTTTATTTATATACTTAATTTTGTGATCATACAACTATTATGGTTTATCCTTGAAATCTTGAGCCAAGATCCCCTAAGTATGCATAAAAAATATATGTGATTCTCCTTAGCTTGGTTTTTGGTTTTAACTATGATCAAACTTTCATTTTAGTTGTTCTAGTTCAAGGGGAAATTAAAGATCCCAATTACCTTATGTTTAATTTCTCCCATGAGAATTTGGTTATCTTGGTCCAACCCTACTGGCATTGGTTTCATATGTTTTGGGTGATGTTTTCTTCAAGTTAATTCGATGGTTTTCTACCCAACACTTGCATTACATACATGTGATTATGGTTGACTGAGTATTCTATCATGGTGTATTTTAACCTTAATGGAATTATGTATAAGCCATGCTTGATTCAACAATGAATTTTCCCTGTTTTTTAAATAGAATCTCAAATTTTGATTGATAAAGGCTATTGGTCCATTCAAGAGAAAAGAAAGAGTGGAGTCACTACTTGAATTTAGGAAAAATCCAAGAAACCCTAGGGAAATGAAAGAAAGGATTAAAAAAAGAGAAAGGGCCACTAGGGTAATTAGAGTTTTAGATCTTAAATAGATTAACCTAAGGATGTAGATTATAAAGGTACTTCACTTGCATTTCAAATCAGTTTATTTTAAGAAATCAACACATCAAATTAAACTAACAAGTAAGTGTTAATTTATGAAAGATTCCCTTAATGAAATAGAAACCCTAATTTTGAAACATTGAAAGATAACTATGAAAGGACCTCACCTAAAATTCACAATAGTAGGTGTTGAAGGTATTTGGTATGAAGAGGATAGTGATGAAAATTCTCGAAGAGTGAGACTCATCCAATCATAAAACTGACTGGGTATGTTTGTTGGAGTCTTAATGCAGATATTACAGTGATTAAATATTTTATGTAGCCACTTGAAACCACTTTGCATATTCAAGAGTCCCTTTTGTTTTATAATTGGATTATGGTTCTTGAATATGATATGATTTCATTTTGGAATGAACATAGATCTATTATTTGAGGAAATGTTTCTAGCCTAGGTACCATGTACTTGCCAGAAGAGAGGCCTAGTTACTATTACAAAGTATCGATATTGAGGGTTTGCTGCTGCCCAAATTTGTTCCTTATGTTACCAACCTATGTTCTCATCAAAAAAACAAATCTAGTGTTCTAAAAAAACTCTTTTCACTGTCCCAAATATTAATATGCTGCTACAGGAGTGTCTTGACAGGTTTGCAATTTATGTCTCAATAGTTGTAGGGTTGTTGTTGATGACTTCCTTTCCTATATCTTCCCTTAGGTTTGTTTTAGTGCATAGACGTATACAAAAATATGCCTAGAATGATATTTTCCTCACTATTACTACCCTGTCAAGAGTTTACATCCAAATTTCGAATGCTTTGGATCCACAATCTGATCATAAATCAACCAACAATGAAAATTTCCTCAATACTCCAACACAATTCAATTCCTGGGTTGTTGGAAATGACTAAGCATAATTTGATCCTAGTCAAAATTGCAAGGACTTTTGAGGAGCATCATGCTTTCTGTAAATTAGGCATCATATTATTTTGTGCTGAAATTTGAACGTTTTGACCACTATATCATGTAGTTTGTCGATCAAAACTAGAAGGGATAGATTTTTTCTATGTAATATACAAAACACAGTGATTCCTGATGAACATGTTGCAAAAATTTGGTTTAATTTATGCCTTTCCATCTATTACAAGACTATCAATGACATTTTTACAACATGCCTGAAAATACTTACAAATTTTATTGTAATTATTCCCTTAATGTACCTTCTCTGCTAGCCTTAGTATGCAAAATTAATCAATGGTTCTAAGTCTTTATGTTTTTGTTCAAGCAGTTGTCACAACATTTAATTTGAAAAAGAATAGGAAAACAGATTACTTTGACAGATTCTCTGGTAGCAGAAACTTGCATGCATAGTTCCAATGACATTACCATCTAGTCCCTTTAAATCATAATGTCCTTCCTTTTCATTCATAGGTTTCCCAGGTTTATTGATTATGTTTCCCACTATTTTTAGGAAGTCAAAAACAGGTTTGAAATTGATTTATAAACCCCATACATGCCCATGTTGTTGTTTGTTGTTGTTATGAACTTACTATCACCCAAAATTGAGTTTTACTCTTGTTTCCTCTTGTCACACACCTGGGGGGAACGTGGAAGAAATATTCAAGCCACCCATTGTGTCGTTCGGGGGGTAAGTCTCGAGTCAAGGTTGTCACCTTGTTCTTGAATCCTCCATTTAGGCAAAATCCTAACGAAGCCAAGGGGGGTAGACCCTACGAGTTACAAAGGATGGTTACTTAGATGATGATGGTATTTAAATGAGTAAGTTTTTTAGGAGTTTTGACAAATGAATTCGACACAAGATATTTGCAAGATTTGTTATACCACAGCAACATAGAAATCAAAACTTGATAAGCAGTAATGCAGAAACATATGATAATATCAAATATATCAGTGTTAATAAGGGAGTCCACAAATGAGATTGTTGTTGAAATAAAAATGGGTGTTGCAAGTGCTCTTGGTCAAATTTTGAGTTAATGTATGATGAGTTAATTAAATTAGGTTGGGGTACTTCAGATATACCTAGGGGGTACTTGGAGTATGTCCAAAAGTAACAAACACTATGGCTACCCGCAAGAAATGTGTGGGATGAATGGAGTCTCTGAGACTATGTTCATAATTCACCCACTAGGATGTAACAGAGATCGGTGCCTCGAGGTCACTATCCGGTAGTTCCCACTTCCTTTGGGTATTTTTCCATCGTTTAGAGTTTAATCGAGGCGTTGAATTTTCTCTTGAGGTGATTAATTGGGAAAGTGAATCCTAATTATTCTAGTCACTCACATTTCTTTTGATTCAGCTTGACTGATCGATTGAACTAAAACCAAGTGCAGAGCATACACACCGGAGTCTTGTCGATTTTCGTAAATTTTAGGAGCGTTTTCTTATTAAGGAAAAACACCCTCCAGGAATCTCTTTCTGTCCAAGTGGACCTTAATCGGTAAATTAAGGAGGGGATAATTTTATTGCTTACATGTGAAAAATAACAATGAAAATAGAATCAGAAATACACAACACCAGTTTTCTAATTAGTCCTACCACCATCCTGTTTCACCTTTCGGTTCAATTGGGCATTCATGGGGTAAGTATTAGTATTAATTTGATTTCAAAATATGGAATAATGAAAGATATTATCAAAGTATACAATCATGCATGACAAGACTAAGCAAGAGCATAAAAAGGGAAAAAATGCAAAAAACTGAAACGGACGCGGATCCCCCGAGGGGATGGGGAGTGGGCTCGAAAGAGCTTACTTGAAGTGATTATCATTATTATTAAGGGTTAAAATATCATAAAATTAATTTTCACTTTGGTCCTTTTTATCTAGGATCCAAAGGCTTACAACAAGCTAAAATAGAATCACAGCAGTGGGGGAACTTCCGGTTCTCCCAAGAGTCAGAAAACGACAGAGTATCCTTCTCTTTTTTGTTAAAACTGATAAAAATAGAGCTAAATTAAAATCAAATGTTCCCAAAAACACTTTAACAATGTTTTTGTTCACTGCATTAATTACCGAAAAGAAACTAAGTTAAAAAATTGTTAAAAGGGGCTAATTTAGTTTTTCAAAAAAGGAACCAAGGAAAGAAAGCTTTCCTTGGGATATTGGATTGTTGTTTTGGAAGCCAATAATATATGCACTTTTCTTGTATAATTTGAAACTTTAAAGAACAAAAAAAAGGAAACTACCTTATTAGCAAGCCACAAATTTCCTTTGTAATGCTTGCAATAAAAAGGGCAATTTCAACTAGATCTCGTCAAATATTACTTTGCATGCAAAATAGAACTGAGATCTAAACTTAGGAAAGGATGTTACTAACTAGATATATATAATATTTTCTTAATGAGATAGATCTAAGTGATAATATTCTTTAAGGGTAATCAATTTGAAGAAAATTTGAATTTTTGAAGGAGGAAGAGGAAAAGACAAGTGCTTGCTGCTGAAATAGATCTGCAAAAGAAACTTGTCAGTGAAGCATTGAGTGGCACAATATTCTCAATATTTATTGGAAAAACAGTGGAATCAAACGTGATCCACAACTCTTCCAATCATGGAAAACGTGCAAGCTAAACAACAAATCCTGCAAACAAAAACATTAAATTTAAAGGTACATATGAGAAATAGATGACATAGCATGAAAATAATCTTATTTAGCATGCAAATATTAGCTCATTCAAACATATGTAGAAAAATAGGAGTAATTAAACTTAATTACAATGATCTATTTCTATGATTCCAATAATCATTTAGGCAGACAACAATTTAATGCAAAAATTGAAAAAATAGCAGTTCACCTCAAAAGCAGCATGATAATGTTGATCCACACATGAAAAGCACTCCAAAATTTAGCCTCCAAAGCTTCTTTTTTTTTCAACAAAAAGGATGATCAATACAATATTTTATAATATCAAGCATTTCTTCCCAGCTCTAACTAGCTTCAAGAAGGAAAATGATGCTTTATTTATAGACAGACTGGCCAAGAGGGGTGCATTCCTGACTGAAGGAGAGACTCCAGCTGACAGAGAATTAAGTCGATCTTGATCTAATGAAGAACTAAGTCTAAATAGACTGGAACTGAAAATCAGAGTGACACCTCACTCAGTGAACTGACCCATCCATCAAACAACTGCCATATTGATCCACATGTGTGGAGGAGAGAGAAAGGAGGGTGCAATAACTAGATCTGCATGAGCCTGTTAAGCTCCTCTTCAGCTTTGATCCATGCCTTCAGTTAAGGAATGACAACTCCCATTCAATCTGATGCTGATGAGACTGATTTCAATCAAATCGAAGCAAAATCCACTAATTTAGGAATTTGGATTTGCTCCATTAATTAATTAATTTAATTTAATTAAATTAATTAATATTTGATTTTTTTGGATTTTCTTACCTCAGTGATGGAAACATCACTCAAAACTTAGGAAAAGTGGGTTTATGGGTTTACCGGGTGCTATGAGTTAGAAAATGAGTGCCCCCATTATTGAAAGTGGCCTTTAACCCCACTTTTATTACAAGACCAATTTTTCCATTTAGACTATTAAAAAATAGCCTAAGTTTTGTGGAAAAGTTCAAATTAAAAGAAAAAACCTAGGGGGACTGAGCACATGTTCATATGACTCAACCATAATGCCTAGCATGTTTATATATTGACAAAAAGACTCTAATATCCTCAATATGCCCTAATTTCAAGCCGACCACCCCAAGTTTGGACGTATTGAGTGAAAAACTCATAAATTATCAGTCGTTTATTCAAAAATCAATAATAACCAAGGGAAAAAACACTTTGTGCTGATCGTATTGATAAATACAGTCCAAGATACTGAGTCTTTTACAGACACTACCATGCTAGAACATTTTATTACAACTCCCCCAAGGGGGTATGAACATGTGGTAGATAAAAAAAACACTTCCAAGAAGCAAGTCTGAAGGTCTTATGAAGTCTGAACAAATCATCTTTGTCCGGTTCAGCAGGCTCACTTGATAAGACCGACTAAGTACAACTTAGGTGGTAACATCTGGCTCCAACTGTGGGAAATGTACTTGATCTGGTCTTAAGGCAAGGAGAGGATACGAGAACACCAAAATCTCTGGTTTATACACACTGTAAAAACATCTCAACTTGACAAGAAAACCTTAGTAGCACAAGCTTATATAAAATCCAAATGAACCATTAAGATGATTTATTTAAACAAAATAAATGTAGTTATTTAATGAAAGAAAAGTTTTATTATAGCTAAGTACAAAACAAAAATGCAAAAAGTAAATGCTCTCTTTTAAGGAGCTTATTTTCCTACTCTAAGCATGATATAAAAAGGCTAGGTGTAATAGAAAATCCAATGTAACCACCTAAGCATTTTATTAACATAATTTTTTTTTGCCTTGTCTTTGGTTACCAGCCAAAGTAAGGATACTTTATTTAAAAAATGCAAACCCGGTGATGATCCAGAATGGGTGGGTTGGATGGGAAATCATAGGCATGAATAAAGTCATTAAATTTATTCCCAAAGTGGTATGTGCTCATGCAGGTTTCTTCAATCCATGACTGGATAGGACTGATATACCAATCAGTAAGATGAGGCAGGATGAATACATCATCATATAGATCATCAGGGCTTAGCAAATGACAACTCATTGCATAAGCCCCACGATGCTCCAAATCATAAGGAACCTGTTTGTGTGGCTATGCATGATATGACTCTGAATGATCGTGTGAAAATTCCAAATGCTCCTCTTCCATACTAATATTTTCCCAAGTATTTATGCTCCCCTCCATGGACGTATCATAGATTCGACTTCCACACATTTCTTAATAGACACTCCCCTTGCTGGAAATATCATGGATGGGATTCTCCATAAGATTTTCACAAGTAGTTGGATTATCTATGAAATTCCAATAGTCATCACTCCCATCCATTTCATATGTGGGGGACTCTTCATCCATGGATATCATGTTCCTGCCTATCCATGTCTTCCTTTTATTCATAACAATCTTCTTCAGAAGATTTGGCTTCAAAAATGTTACAAGGAAATAAACATTCCAAACCTTCATCAAGATGTGGAGAACAAGGTCTAGCGTCATCACACACCATACTGATCTTATCATAAGTTTCTTTATAGGCCTCTGTAATGGTTTCTTCTTGAGGTAAATCTCAAAAAAAATTAGATCATTATCAATAAAATAATAATGAGAACACTCCAAATTTTCAAGAGTTTCTATTATGATATCATGAAGAGGATCTTCAATATTATATTCAAGGAAACTTTATGGACATATTCAATGCGATCACTTGAGATGTGTTACTAAATGGGTTCCTCTAGTTTTTCCAATTCTTTATTATTTTCTGTTAATGTGATATGAGGATGGTTTTCAACAATGTCTCCAAATAAGGGTTCTTCAAGAAACTCTTCAATGTGATTGTCATGGATGTTCCCATCTTCAGAATCTTGTTCTGTATTGAGAGATACCTCATGTTATTTAATAAACCGCTTAATTTCTTCCTCTATTAAATAACTTAGAGGGACTTCCACACATTCATTGTTGTCTATGACAACATGAGGAATTTATTTGATGGGAGTATCATGGATCTCCTCTTCACTTAAATGTTCAAGAAGTGATTCCAAGTCTTCAATACTTTGTATCACGACAAAAATTCCATCATATGTTTCCATGTGATATTCTGTCCCAGATAGGTAGAAGGTAAATATCTTTTCAAGGAAATTTTTCAAACCATTCATACTACCCCTACCATCAACTCAAGGAAATATTTGGAATTCCAGATGGACAAATCACTATAATTTCCATGAAATACTGGAAGCCATTTATATAAGTCCCCCACACCATGACCAATGTTAGGAAAAGCCGAGATGTTTGAGAAATCGATAGGCTGAAAAAGTCCGGCTATCTGGGCACCACACTGCTCCCTTAATTCATCCATATCAAAAATTAATAGTATGCATTTGACATAACCATTAAATCTTGTACTAAATAGGTGGAGCTGTCAAGTGATGAGCTTTAAAGGTTTTAATATGTCGCATGGGCTCATATACACACAACAAAACTTCACAAGTTTATGAGATAACATGGTTTTATCCCTTCAATGGAGTAGCCATGTGAAAAAGAAAAATAAGCATTTATAAATCTTTCACAAAAATTATTTTTTGCTTTTCTTTGTAAAAATAAAAATTGAAAAAAAAGTCCGTGGAGTTGCCAGTTGAAAATTAAATATCTACTCTACGAATTCATCAAACAAAGAAAAAACAAAAAGGAATAAAACAAAAGTCGTACTCCGGGAATAAAAGATTTATCCCCGCAACAGTGCCAAAAGATGTTGCCATCTTTCACACACTTGGGGAGAACATGACAGAAATATTCAAGACACTTGGTGTGTCCTTGGGGGAAAGTCTCGAGTCAAGGATATCACCTTGTTCTTGAATCCTCCGTTTAGGCAAACTACTAATGAAGCCAAAGGGGGTATACCCTACGAGCTATTAAGGCTGGTTACTTAGATGATGATGGTATTTAAATGAGTAAGTTTTTTAGGAGTTTTGACAAATGAATTCGACACAAGATATTTGCAAGATTTGTTATACCATAACAACATAGAAATCAGAACTTGATAAGCAGTAATAGGGAAACATATGATAATATCAAATAGATCAGTGCCAATAATGGAGTCCACAAATGATATTGTTGTTGAAATACTAATGGGTGTTGCAAGTGCTCTTGGTCAAATTTTAAGTTAACGTATGATGAGTTAATTAAATTAGGCATGGGGAATCCAGATATACCCAAGGGGTACTTGGAGTATTTCCAAAAGAAACAACCGCTACAGATACCAGCAAGGAATGTGTTGGCTAAATGGAGTCTCTGAGACTGTGTTCATAATACACCCGCTAGGATGTAACAGAGATCGACGCCTCAAGGTCACTGTCCAGTAGTTCCCACTTCCTTCAGGTATTTTTCCACCATTTACAATTTAATCGAGGAGTTGGATTTTCATGTGAGGTGGTTAATTGGGAAAGTGAATCCTAATTATTCTAGTCATTTGTGTTTCTTTTGATGCAGCTTGACTGATCGGTCGAACCACATCCAAGTGCAGAGCATACACACCAGAGTCTTGTCAATTTTAGTAAATTTTAGGAGCTTGTTCTTGTTAAGAAAAAAGACACTCCAGGAATCTCTTTCGGTCCAAGTGGACCTCAATCAGGAAATCAAGGAGAGGTTAATTTTACTTCTTGCATGTGAAAAATAACAATGAAAATAGAATCTGAAATACACAACAACGGTTTTCTAATTAGTCCTACCACGATCGTCTTTCACCTTTTAGTTCAATCGGGGATTTGTGGGGTAAGTATTAGTATTAATTTGATTTAAAAATATGGAAGAATGAAAAATATTATCAAAGTATACAATCCTGCATGACAAGACTAAGCTAGAGTAGAAAAATGGAAAAAATGCAAAAAAGTGAAACGGAAGTGATTATTTTTATTATTAGGGGTTACAATATTAGAAAATTAATTTTCACTTTGTTCCTTGTTATCTGGGATCCAAAGGCTTACAACAAGCTGACAACAAGCTAAAATAGAATCACAGCGGTGGGGGAAGCCTCTGGGAAGCTCCGGTTCGGCCAAGAATCGGAAAACAGGTGTTATAGCGGATTTCACCACACTAGGTGAATCACGCATTGTATAGCCTTCCCCTATCCCGCTGCAGACTCATTAGCCCCTATGGACCACTTTTTGTCTTTTGATGTATCCTTGATCATCCCTTAAAACATAAGAAAAATGATAGACACAGCCTTTTCCTCGATAACCATGTACATATGCGGATATTCCCTCTATAGTCGCGTACATCGGGATGTGTACATAATCCAAATACTTTTGGAGCATTCCTTGACTTGGATCCGACTCATATGACTCCTGGCCTTCCATATGCCTTGAGATCGTACGGATTCGACCTTTCAGTATCCCTTTGAAAAGCTATATAAGGAACCCATTGAGACATTGAAAGAAGAAGAGAGAATTGAGAGTAATGAAACTATAGTCCATTGTTGCCAAAACTTATGCTTGAGTCTGCATCCCTTTGTCCCTTGGAGCACTGTTGTGTTCTTCCCAAGCTTGCCTTTTTCTAGTAAGCTTGCTTTCGAAGTGATGGAGGATTGAGGTGGTGGAGGCCCAAGTGGGGGATTCAATTTCTCCGT
>LPNX010013317.1:347696-360724 GCA_001517045.1 Pseudotsuga menziesii | reverse complement strand
AATCCTTGGTATAACCAGCGTTCTCAGGAAGCTCCTCTCAAAAGGGAGTCAAGCACTAGGCAGTGTGAGCGGTTGTTGATTGGGATAACCCCTGGTCGGTAACTTTGTAGCACCGGCGATATAGCCAGGATTGTATTCGTATCTGGGGGCTCTTTCGGGAGTTTCGAGCTTTGCTACCCTACCCATACGGTCAATCCCACCTGCAACTGTCCGCCTGAGCGTTGATTATATTGAGGTGACCTTAGTGACCTTACCTAGGATATCGAGGGGGTACGTGTAGAGGTTATTCTGCATGTGACCCAGCCAGGTTGGGGTCGGACAGCACAGTCGCTTTACACGTTGAAGCTGAGGGCCACAATAATTGGTTTCGAATCTCCGCTTGTGGTGACAAGGGCCTCTCAAGCCTCTCTTAGGCGAGACATACCAGCCACATTCGGGAGCTCACTTATCCAGCCCTTATTTGCTTGCTTTTGAATTTATATTTTTTTAGTGATTGCTCTGTGCACACTAGTTGGCCTAGGGTTGACGTAAATAGAGAGTCTTTGCTATTTTTTTGAGTCATTGTGGAGTCGGGTGCGGTTCCGTGTCGTTCTCGTCGTTTAGCAGGACTTCCGCCTTGTACTTCTCCTCCTCCTTTGGGAGAGGGACCTAGAAAGTCCATACGGACCATGTCACACATTGATTCACACACCATGGGAGATCATTCAGAGGATACATCTGAGCTACCTCCTCCCATTCACGTTGACGATGGGGATTTCACGCCTACTTATGACCCTTCACCCGACCTAACTGAGTTAGGACTTATGATTTCGAAGATAGGAACCATGAATTATTGACCTAGTCACTCTAGGGTTGACCCCTCATTGACACATTACTGGTATGGAATGCCAGAAGACGTCGAGACTCACTTTGAACCTGCCACTACTAGCTATGGTAGTTATGCTACGACTAGTTTTCCTATGCACAATTTGACATTTCATGTTGAATCCGATTTTGATCCTAGCACTATGCCTGGGGGAAATCCCATTCCTTGCCTTGCGGAGAGGTTTGGGAGTACTAGTCACATTGCACCTTCCATCCCAGTGGTGGAAGCTCCATCTTATATACCTCCTAGGTCTATAGTTAGTGAGCCAATAGGGATACCAGGTCCTAGACGAGTGACGATAGGCACCAGTACATATCTTCTTACAGAGATTCCTTTGTCCTCACTTCCGATTTCTTCAAATGTAAACCCTCCACCTTGTTCTCGTGGTCCTTCGAGTCGGCACATAACTACGAGTAAGATCCGTATTGTTGGTCGTCTGGGCAGACCTGGGTTTACTATAATCAACCAACAACACCCCTAGCTCACCGGCCCTTTCGGCGATAGACCGTAAAGCGGCCTGAAGTCTCACCCGAAGTGATTCCAATGGGTTGGCCAAGGACTCAAGTGTCTTGGACCAGGTTCTGTGGCAATCCTACTTGCGACTCGTAGCTCCCCTAGCTGCGAGGTCTCTTTTTTTGCGCGTCGCATGACCCTCTGCTTGCATCATGCGATATCCTCATCTTGCAGCTCTTCTAGCCATGAGATATTCCTTTATACCGTCGTGTGGTCCCTTTCTACATCGTGCACTTTCCCTAACTCGCAATATCTCCAGCCTTACTGTGTCGCTGCGCACCGTGCGACACGCAGCTCCTTCCCAATGCTAAGTCTTCAACCTGCGGTATCGCGCACCGCAGCTCCTCTACCGGTGCGGTATCACCTCTCTGTGATATCCTACCTCCACGGTTTAGCGCACTTAGCGTTGCTCGTGTTGATGTGCAAGACTTAACATACGAGGCTCTTCAACACTGCAACTAGTGATTGTTTCACGCAAAGCATAAATGAACCACATACAACATGCCAAAGACTTCGACTTATGTTTATCCTTCTATATTACTATGAACTGATTAACACATTCATTCATTAAACTGTAAAAAAAGTCCATGAAATGAATGAGAAATGCATAAGTAAACATAACACATAATCCAATCACATAACACTTGATTTTAACGTGGTTCACCTCCAGGATGGAAGTTACATCCATAGAACTGTGTTTTTATTATAGCTCAGGGGAAGGTAAAACACAGTTCTGCTGCACCGCATATGCAGCTCAAGATCTTCTGTCTTAGATCTCTTTTCTTCTGTATATTACTCTCCTACAATATACTCTTCCCTCTCTGTCGATCCCTGCGAATTGTTGCATGCATGCTCTGTAAGACAGCTACTGGTTACAGTAAGATTGCTACCGCTAATAACAGAACCAGAGCTCAACTCTACTACAATACAAGATAACTGTGAGCTAACAGACTCAATGGCTAACTATGTGTTATCTGACTAACTCGATGGCTTAAAATGCCCAAAATTCCAACCTTTTACAATACAAAATATATCCCTTTATAGGCAGCCCGAGGGTCTTTCCATTACAACACTGTGGGCCTATCCCAACAGTAACCCAAAACCCTAACTATTGATAGTCGGCCATATCTGTACTTGAGGTAGCCCCTTTCCATCACACCATAGCTCTCTGCAGTCTTCCATGCTTCTCGGCGCTGATCATGGGTACTGTGCACCGCTTCGCTTTTCTGTCCTTCGTCTTCAATGCTTTAGCCTCGTTGCTCCTTCTCCTTTATGAGGGTCGCTGAGCCCTCCTGTCTTCCACCGCTGCCTTCAATGCAGTGGGTGAGCTCTCTCTTCTTGGCCGCTCAGGTACCGTTACCTTTCTTGACTTCTCTATCTTAAAAGTCATGGTTTTCGGCTCTTCTCTATAGCTGGAAACGTGCTACGGTGTCGTAGCTCTATCTTATCTTCTCTCCGCCAAAACTGTCTATCTGCTAAACTGGCAGCTTCTTCTGTAGCTGCGGGACCCTGTTCCAACATTCCCCTAACACTTACTTGTGGCTCATCCCCGAGCCACTACCAGCGGGCTTCTCCTGCTGCAGCTTTGCCTTGGCTTCCTGTGAAATCCTCTGCAACCTGTCTCGAAGTCCTTCGACTTCCTTCTGCATCACTTCGACATGCTCTTTGTAGTTTCTGTAACTTGGTTCGCTAGGCTCCCTTATCCTTCCTGCCCGTAGTCATGGTCTCGCTCTCGTTGCTCCTGAAACCTTTTAAGAACCTTCTAGTGTTTGAAAGGTCTTCCACATATATCCTTTCCTCTTTATCTAGGTTAGAAATTTTATCACAAGGAAAATCTGTATCTTCCAGCCTTCTCAAACATTTCATTCAGTCTGGAGCCTTGTATATGAAAGAGATACAAACCATGAATTCCGTTCCGAGAACAAGCCTTTATCTGCATTCTGGAATTCTAGCGTCTGCTGGGTTTGCTATGCTCTTCCACTTTTCTTCTCTTCAAGGTGCTCCAGGTACACATGATTCCTCTGATCGTCAGATTTTCATTTCGTTGCCTCCGCAATCTCTTGTGCTTCTCTTAGCTGATCAGATAGGTCAGTGACCTTCTCCCGTTGCTTTCTTTTTCTCATTTTTACTTTCCGCCTGGTGGGAGATTTCTTCTCATCATTTTTTGCTCTGCTTTCTTATCTTCAGTGATCGGCTCGGCGTTCTTCTTCTCCTTAGCAGAGACTTTGGTGACAACTTCTACTTCTGGCGCTTGACTCTTCATCCTTGGCGGCTGTTTGACCTGTGATGTACTTAATTTCACAACCCTGGGTGGCATCGTCATAGCGGACCTATGGCCACCAGGGTCGAAGCGTCTCGGCATGCCTTCTAGAGGTTCTTCCTCGAACAGAACCCTCTCAGTACAAAACGGTGGACGTGCAATGGCTGCAACTTATGAAAATCACAGAACTCTATAACAAACTTATCTCTTCACAGGGAATTCTTAACAACTTACTCTATAGCTCTCGATTTTTCTGCCAATGTAACCGTCCCAATTGAATACTTTCTGCTTTTATGCCCAATACGATAATCCTGGATGCAACGGTCATCTGGACTAAACCCGTCAGTCGTAATAAATGCCTGGACAAGACCACACCCACCATCCGATCCTTAATAAATGTAGAAATCCGATCGAATTTCCCTCGAAGCATGTGGGTACAGGCGCCGGTCTTGTCGAAGATTTTCCAAATCTGGAAAAATTGATTATACTGCTGCCAAATCTATGGTAAGATATACCAGTCATTTCCTCATTAACTTCCTGTCAGAGGGTGACATGACTGGCCCTCTATCGGTTGCAAACTGAGTACGTGGCACGGGGAAACATCGCACTGCTGTGATGCGACTCCGCATCACCTGCGTAAAACAATACCCTTTTTTTTGTACAAAATGAATCGACCTTATGCAATTCCTCATACTTAGAAAATACCTGCCGGTGTAGACAAGTTCCCGGTGCGATGCCTCCTTTCAAATACACTGGACCTCTGCACCACCATAAACTATTTAAGCTAGGGCTGAGTGGTGGGGTGGCTATCACTATAGAGCTTAAGCCTACTGCCATTAATCCATGTGGGAAGAATCTCCCCATTCAGTTGGTTGAGCTGAACGACACCTCCCTCTGTAACTTGTTGTATCTGATATGGCCCCAGCCAATGCATCTTGAACTTTCCTAGAAACTTAATGAATTTGCTGTCGTAGAGGAGCACTAGGTCTCCGATCTGAAAAGTCTTACTCTTAATGTGTCTGTCGTGCCAAGATTTTTCTCGTGCCTTCTGCACTTTCTGATGGAATCCGGTGATGAATCGTCTTCTTCTAAGGCAAGCAGTTGTGCTATCCTTTTCTTCACTATGTCTGTATCAGTCATCCCGGTAATCTGAGCGATTCTTAAACTGGGAAGAATATACTCCATAGGAATAACAACCTCCTGTCCATACACCAAGCTGAAAGGTGTGTGTCCCGTAAGTTTCTTGCATGTGGTCCTATATGCCCATAATACAACGTTAACTCTGAGGTCCCAATCATTCCTTTGGATATTGCAGATCTTAGTAAGAGCATTTTCTAAAATCTTATTAAAGGCCTCCACCGTGCCATTAGCCTGTGGGTGGTAGGGAGTGCTCTTATGGTGCTGAATCTAGAATTTTTCTGTCAAGGCCTCAATAGTGCTGTTCAAGAAATGTGTGCCTTGATCACTCATCAAAATTACTGGGCATCCAAATCTACTGATGATGTTTTCAAAAAGGAACTGTGTGGCTGTAGCAGCATCACAATTTCTTACTACTTTGGCCTGTGCCCATCTGGTGAGGTACTCGGTTCCAGTGATAATATATCTCGCACCAGTGCGCTTTCCTGGTGGGTTGATAGGACCCACAAAATCTATAGCCCATTTGTCGAACGCGCGCAGCGTGACCTACGGTCGCAGCGACATTTTGTCGCGTCGCGAGGGTTTTCCTACCCTTTGGTAGATATCGCAGCATCTAAGAAATTCCTTGGTGTCTTTATGCAACGTAGGCCACCATAATCCTGGCTCCAGGATTTTCTGCGCAGTCGGCTTTCCTGCGAAATGACCTCCTGGGGTTCCTAAATGTGCCTCTCTGATAATAGTGTCCTTTTCATGCGGCATCACACATCTGCGCAGAACTTCATTTGGACCTAGCTTGTATAGGTGTCCTACGATGAGGGTGAAGTATGCTGCTTTAACAACCAACTGCTTCTTTTGCTGCTTAGTAAACTCATTAGGTGCTACTCCTGTAGTGAGGAATTGAATAATATCGGCATAGTAATCTTCTGCAATCTGGATAGAAAATAATGGCGCATCTGGCATATTTTCATCTAGGTTACTTGGATCTTCTCATGAGTCTATCCACGACAGATGATCAGGTTCGGCATTCAGTCTTCCTAGTTTCACAATGATTTCAAAATCATACTCCTGAAAGAGGAGCAACCATCTGCAGATTCTCCCCCCTAACACTGGCTTATTGACCAGATACTTCAAGGCGGAATGATCAGTAAACATCTTGAATAGGGCACCCAATAGGTAGTTCCTGAACTTCTGCAGTGCATACACCATAGCCAGGCCTTCTCTTTCTATTGTGGTGTAGTTCTTTTCTGTTGTCGATAGCTTTCTGCTGGAATATGCGATGGGATGGTTAATATCTCCTTCTCCTGGTTGTGTTAAAACAACCCCTAGTATGATGCCAGACGCATCCACGTGTACATGAAATGGCTTAGTCTAGTCTAGAAATACTAAGATGGGGGCTATAACCATCTTCTCCTTAAGTATGTCTAGACTCTGCTGACATTCCTCATTCCATAGGAATTTTACATCTTTCTTTAGCAATTTCTCCATTGGTGCTGTAATATTTGCGTAGCCCTTGATGAACTTTCTGTAGTACCCGGTATGACCAAGTACTGTCCTCAGTTGCTTGACTGAGTTGGGTGCTGGAAGATTTACAATGATGGCAATCTTCGCTGGATCTACCATCAAGCCTTGTCTGCACACAATATGACCCAACAAAATACTGAATGGTGCACAAAATATACATTTTTTCAAGTTTAGAGAAATCCGGTACTGCCTACATTTCTCTAACATCAGTCGTAAGTATCCTATGTGCTTGTCGATTAGTCCAAATATAGTCCAATCATCAAAATATACTTCTAAGAATTTATGGATGTATTCTTTAAATACAACTACTACTCTAGAAAATATAGCTGGTGCATTCTTAAGACCAAAGGGAATTACCGTATACTGGAACGAGACCCATTCTGTTGCAAAGGTGGTCTTGGATCGATCTTCTGGATGTATTCTAATCTGATGGTAGCCTGAAAAGCCATCAGTGAAGGAGTAGACCTCCTATCCTCCCACATTGTCTAATACCTCATCAGTGAACGGTGTTGGAAATGGATCGTGAAGCGATGCATCGTTGAGCTTGCGCAGATTGACACAGATCCTGATGTCTCCTTTGGTTTTCTTTTCTTGTACGACCATGGGGCTAACCCATTCACTTTCTTCCACTGGTTCGATGATTCCTACTGCTAGCATATTATCAATCTCATCCTTAACTTTTTCTTTGTAGCGCGGATTCAATCTATATGGGTGCTGCTTGACTGGTCTAGCATCCTCCTTCAATGGTATCCTCATAACTCCCAGGTCTCCAACTATTCCCTTCATCTCTGTGAACTTGGTTGGAAATAGGTCTTGATAGTCATGTAACAAATCTGCAATCTGTCCGACTGTTTCATCGTTCCAATAGTCTCCAATAGAGGCAAACTTAGGTTCTGCGTCTGTGCCAATATTGATCTTTTTAATCTTGATGGGCTCAGTGATTGCTGGAATCTCTAACTGTGGTCCCCCAACATCGCGAGTCCCTTCTGAATCCGGAATGTTGGTGTTACGAGGATCCTCATCCTCATCCTTATCTTCATTGTCTGAATTTGCTGTGAAATTATAGCACTCAAGCGCGGCTTGCAACTGGATGGCCCACTCAGGTTGAGCCTGCACTGAGATGGTAGAGTCCTCAAATATCTTGATCTTGATTATGTCTAGGGCCTGAGCAACACTTGGATGTTCTGATTCAAACAAGAAGGTGAGTAGGAAACGGTCTGTCATAAGTGACCATGTGGTCATCCCCTTGCGCAATTCGGTCTCTGTGTACCAGTTCCTTGGAACTGTGTCCAATGTGTGAATGAATCGGTGAACCCATTCATCCTCGGGAATGTCTGACCAGTTCTGTTCACATGTATGAATGTGTGTCCTGGGATCAGTTTCTCCTGTGTACTTCTGCTGGACATACTCTCTGTTGACAGAAAATCTGATCGCCATCAATCTTTTAATATCATCCCATGATGCGATATTCTCTTTATGCGCATACCACCATCTTGCAGGTGTGGCTCGTACTGCAAGGTCCATAGCTGTGATCCTCTGCTCGTAAGGAATCTGTTGCTCAAACTGCTCAAGGAAGTCCTGGATATCTGTCAGACCATGATATGATGGAATCTCAGTGATCTCTATGCCAATCCATCGTAGTGACTTACTCATAAACGCACATCTACACGCTGAGACTTCGTAAAGTGTGTTCTACTAGTTCTCTAGACCAACATCGGAATCTGATGCACATGAGCTGTCACATTGCCAACTAATGTTCCCTTCTGTGGTTGGATTGATGTAGTCGTTCTGGTTCACAGTCATCTGGTAGAGGCTATCCATGTTATGTGCCTCGTCCTCTGCTCGAATAGGTTCAATATATCTAGGACCCTGGTGAGGATCCAACGGCGTGATGACCCGGATCTGCGCATCCTCAAAGGTCATTTTTCTTCTCTTTAGGTCAATGACAGCCTTGCTACCGATCGCCCAATCGATACTTAATAATGCTGGATACGGTCGAATGTAGCCAATGATTTCTATAACCTCAAAGTCCGCAAAACTGCGAACTCCGTTAATGTCAACTGCCACTTGCGGCAGTCGACCCAATGGTGATACTCGCTGCTGGTTAGCTAATCTCAGGTGGATAGGCGATCTGAATAACTGAGGGCTACCCATCTGTTCCCATGTCTGCTTAGTCAGAACATTCACCTCTGATCCTAGATCTAAGACGACCTCATCCATTTCAAACTCTCCAATCTGTGTTGTGAGCTTCATCTCTCTTTCGGTCCTTGTATGTCCTGTAATATTATGAACATCGCGGTGCGCACTGCCCGAGAGAGAAGGTTGCTAACACTGATCTATGATGTGTTGTAGCTCGCCGATAGCTTTTTCATTTCTCACGAGTTTCAAGCAACTGCGCAGGAAGGATTGTACACTTCCTTTCAATGCATCCTCGTCGTATCTTCTCTATGTGGTAGCCTGAGGTATCTGTTCAGGGCTATCGCCATAAGGTGCTTGTTGCGGTATGCCCCTAGATGGCGGTACCTGCAATCCTGATTGCGTAGGTTCATCAAAGGAAGCCTTGGCTTCGTGAAATGTCTCTTTATTCTTCTACAGGTCGAGTGTTGTTGCTTTACTAGGAACTCTACGCACCCACTGCTGACTTGTGTTCTTTTCAATATCCTACGATGTCCCACTGGTGGAAGCACCGCTACGAGTCACAATGTTAACTTTTGGTTCTGGTTCATCCAGCTCAGCAGCAATAAGTTGGATGTTCTGGTGTGCTATTGGTTTAGGCTCTCTGATCTTAGATATCAAGGTAGGACATTCCTCTATAGTATGATCATAATATTTGTAGTAGTTACAAGTGGTGGTGGGGCTCTAACAGTCCCTAGCATAGTGTCCTACAACTCCACAGTTATAACAAGTGATTGGTCCGCGACCACGGCTAAAACCTTCTCCTCGGCCAAAGCCTCCTCCATGTCCTCGTCCTCAGAATCCTCCTCCACGTCCACCATAAGCCGGATCAGGCTGTGGTCCTGCTGCTGGACCCTATGTTTCTGATTGGAATCTGTTCACGTCATGCTTTCTATCTAACATGAGATCATAGGCTCAGCAATTCTGTTCATCGTGTCCGACGGACTTGCAGAAGACATAGTATAGGTTCTTAGGTGTCTGTACATACTTCTGAAGTAGATGGCATTGTTGAGGCTGATGTCCTCGCGTCTTGCATATTTCACACCATGGCCCTTGTGTTTGTGGTAAGGTGTTAGGAGCCCCTGACGCTAAATATTCTGCAAAGATTGGACAGTTGTCTTTGGTATGACCTTGTGCTTTACATCGTAAGCACCATATGTCTTGCATAACCTCTTTCCCTTTCTTAAGTTCATGTATCTGTAACGTGAGGCTGGCCAACTGGTTCTGTAGATTTGTCATGCATGCACTGGTTTCAGCTAAAGGTGAATCTTGTAGCTTCATCGCCATCTCCAACGCGTCATCCTGCGTCTGGAGTTTCTGCTGCATTAGTGGCAGTCTTACGTGAGGGAGCAGTGCTGCAATAAACCATTCCTTATGCTGCTCCAGTGCAAACTCAAAGCTTACTTGGTCTATAAGAGCTTTGAATTTCTGGTCAAATTCCCATATTGACTCTGATGGTAGCTGCTTAATATCCTTGAGCTCTGTTATACACTGAGACTCAGACTTAGGTTTCTTGAACTCTTTAATCATGGCAGTCCTGACCTGGACAAGTGTTGTGGGTGTGGTAGCATACTTCATATACCATGTTAAAGCTCGTTCTCTCAATGTGGTGACCAACTGTACAAGTTTAACGTTATCATCGTGAATTTGCTTAATGGTCCACATGGCTTCGCATAGAAACCAATGATGTTCCAGGTCCTCTGCTCCTGTACCCTTAAAGGTAGGTAGCTTCATATCATCACCCATTCTATTTCTCTGCGGTGTGTTCTGATTGACTGGATTACTACCACTCGGTGGTGTAGGTGAAGGTGATGTAGCGGTAGTAGGTACTGTCTGTGAGCTACTAGACGGAGTACCTACGGGATTACTCTGAGTCCCGGTCTGTTTCTGTGGGGTGTAGGGTTGGTAAGGGATACCCCCCTCTGGTTCTTCTGTGGTACTATGAATCGGTTGCCTAATATTGTTTGAACTGTCTCCAAATACATGAGAGCTGAAAGCTACTTTATATTTCTTGCCACTACGTGTTCGTCCAATGTCATCAAAATCACTTTCAAACTCTTGTGACATTACTATCTGTACTTATTCATCTGAAATCATGTCCATTACTCCTTTTTCATGTAGCAGCATCTTGATGGACAAGTTTAGAGATTTTAGGTACTTACCACAATATCCTTTGAAGAAGTACCGCTCAGCCTCGCTGAATCTTTTTCTCTGGTCAACTCCAAATTCTGTAACAAATCCTTCTAGCAGACTCGCAAGCCAGAAGTCCACTGCTCTTGTAATGGGATTGTCGAGGCTCTGCACAGTATGAATCAGCTCCGGTGTCCAGACAATGTTTATTTTCTTCTTGAAGATGTTCTTATCTTTCAACTTTGATAACCAGTCGTAAAGCTCGTTTCCATAGGTTGCAAAAAATATCGCGTGTATATCTGAAGAGATATGCTTTTGTAACCAGTCCTCTGTGCTCAATTTAGGGCTCCAATTTTCTTTCTTGGAAAACTCCCTTAAGTTTGACTCCAGCCACTGGTGAAACTCTTCTCTAGTAGGATTCCAACAGAACATTTGCGCTCAGTTGTTAAAAACTGGCAACAGAACCATTTGTTGGTCATCTGGGCAGACCCGTGTTTACTATAATCAACCAACAACACCCCTAGCTTACTGGCCCTTTTGACGATAGACCGCAAAGCGGCCTGAAGTATCACCCGAAGTGATTCTAATGGGTTGGCGAAGGACTCAAGTATCTTGGACCAGGTTCTATGGCAATCCTACTTGTGACTCGCAGCTCCCCTAGCTGCGAGGTCTCTTTCTCTACGCGTCGCACGACCCTCTGCTCACGTCACGCGATCTCCTCGTCTCGCACCTCTTCTAGCCGTGAGATATTCCTTTATACCATCGTGCGGTCCCTTTCTACATCGCGCACTTTCCCTGACTCGCAATATCTCCAGCCTTACCACGTCGCCGCGCACCATGCGACACACAGTTCTTGCCCAACGCTAAGTCTTCAACCTATGATATCGCACACCACAGCTCCTCTGCCGGTGCGGTATCACCTCTCTGTGATATCCTACCTCCACGGTTTAGCGTACTTAGCGTTGCTCGTGTCGACGTGCAAGACTTAACATACAAGGCTCTTCAATACTGCAACTAGTGACTGTTTCACGCAAAGCATAAATGAACCACATACAACATGCCAAAGACTTCGACTTATGTTTATCCTTCTATATTACTGTGAACTGATTAACACATTCATTCATTAAACTGTAAACAAAGTCCATGAAATGACTGAGAAATGCATAAGTAAACATAACACATAATCCAATCACATAACACTTGATTTTAACGTGGTTCACCTCTAGGATGGAAGTTACGTCCACAGAACTGTGTTTTTATTATAGCTCAGGGGAAGGTAAAACACAGTTCTGCTGCACCGCATATGTAGCTCAAGATCTTCTCTCTTAGATCTCTTTTATTCTCTATATTGCTCTCCTACAATATACTCTTCCCTCTCTGTCGATCCCTGCGGATCCTTACATGCATGCTCTGTAAGAAAGCTACTAGTTACAGTAAGATTGCTACCGCTAATAACAGAACCAGAGCTCAACTCTACTACAATACAAGATAACTGTGAGCTAGTAGACGCAATGGCTAACTATGTGTTATCTGACTAGCTCAATGGCTTAAAATGCCCAAAATGCCAACCTTTTACAATACAAAATATATCCCTTTATAGGCAGCCCGAGGGTCTTGCCATTACAACACTGTGGGCCTATCCCAACAGTAACCCAAAACCCTAACTATTGACAGTCGGCCATATCTGTACTTGAGGTAGCCGCTTTCCATCACACCACAGCTCTCTGCAGTCTTCCATGCTTCCTAGCGCTGATCATGGGTACTATGCACCGCTTCGCTTTTTTGTCCTTCGTCTTCAATGCTTCAGCCTCGTTGCTCCTTCTCCTTTATGAGGGTCGCTGAGCCCTCCTGTCTTCCGCCACTACCTTCAATGCAGTGGGTGAGCTCTCTCTTCTCGGCTGCTCAGGTACCATTACCTTTCTTGACTTCTCTATCTTAAAAGTCATGGTTTCCGGCTCTGCTCTGTAGCTGGAAACGTGCTACGGTGTCGTAGCTCTATCTTATCTTCTCTCTACCAAAACTGTCTATCCGCTAAACTGGCAGCTTCTTCTGTAGCTGTGGGACCCTGCTCCAACACGTACTGCAATTACTAGACCAGTTGTGTCTCAAGCCTACATACCACCCGTGGTTTTGGGAGGTTATGTTCATGTTTCTAGAGGTTTGATTGCTACTTCCACGACATATATCCCTACTTCTGGTATGTATATTCCTACTTCCGGAATGTATATCCCTACCTATGGAGTGTCTCATGGGACATCGCAACCGGTGCCCTATGGACCTTATTATGGGACGCAGTATGGACAGGTCTCTTCACCTTACAGAGGCAGGCATTCACAACCTGCTTATTCTCCTAATTATGGCTTTGTAGCTCCTACTAGTCAAGGTCCACCTCATTATGGTACTTCCATGCCACCCTATATGGGTGAT
>LPNX010013317.1:329411-347600 GCA_001517045.1 Pseudotsuga menziesii | reverse complement strand
TCTTGTCGACATTTTGGCAAGATAAAGCCACCCATATTTCTGATCATATTCAGGAGTGGCGTAGACGGAAGAGATTAATTAAAGCCTTTATACCACCGGAGTTCCTCCTAGAGTGGTTCCTGAAATCTTTATTTCCATATATAGCGAAGGATGTTTCCACATCCGGAGTACAGAATGAGGAACAAGCCATCTTTAGGGCGCAGGAACTAGAATTGATCTATGCTCATTCTGGTTTGTTATATGAGATTATACCTAATGCTCCTTGTTCTAGTTTCAATCCCAAGGTCAAACCTAGACCACATGCCGATGGCATTGTGGGTAGTGCAAGTAAGAAACCTACAGGTTTGATTGTGAAACAAGTTGCTCAGTTGTCAATCAACCAATCTACCTCGGGAAAAGCTACGGCTTCATCTCAGCCTGCCCAAACGGCGAATGTACTTGCTGTGCAATCGTCCAACCAGAAGGGTAACCAGCAACCTAGACGGAATAGAAAAAAGGGTAAAAACAATAATAATAAGAAGGGTGGGAATAAGAATGAGAATGCCAATAATAATGACAAGAACAATAAAAATGCTGGGGGGGACAAGCAGAATAGACGTAAGGTTAAGTTTCCTTGCAAGCTATGTAAGGATGATCACCTCACTTACTTGTGCCCTAGAATGGATGAAGCTTCGAAGTTCATAGCACAGGGCCCATCTATGTTAACGAACCCTTTACCGCATAACCAGAATATGAACTCGAATTCCCATGATCAATCTAGTGATGAAGATCCACCTGAAACTAGTGGTCATGGGTGCATTAATATGGTCCGTGCCGCGAAAGTTGTGACGCGTGCGAAAGATTATACTTCGTCACAACCCAACCCAGGAAAAGAACCTGATCCACTAGGAACCCCTTTGCGCATTGAGAAACCTGCGGATAAACCTGAGGCTGCACCTCGCATTCCTAAGGGGGTACTTAAGCGTTTGGGTCATAACCCAAATGCCCGAGCCTCCCAAAATTATTCAGTTGTCGAGGACTTGGGCCATACTCCTTGTGCGATGTCTGCATTAGAAGTGCTTCAGAGTTATCCATCGCAAAGGAAGGCCTTGCTTTACGCTCTTGGTGTGAATGGTGAATATTCTTCCTCAGTGATCAAATTTGAAACCGTAGGACATCATCCTTGCTTGCCTTACTATGTGTCCCTTTTGGTGTATGTAGAATGTCTTAATATGATCGTCAAGCACACTGTGATTGACGAGGGAGTTGCTACTTCTGTGATGTCTTTGTCTTGTTGGAAGGGTCTTGGTTCTCCTGAGTTGTCAAAGTCTACGACCATGTTAACTGCTTTTGATGGGAGATCGTTTAGGCTGCACGGTATCCTTCCTTCCCTTAAAGTACGTTTGGGAGGGAAGATCGTTGCGATAGAGGTTGAGGTGGTTGATTCGCCCCTTGACTACAATCTCTTACTGGGAAGGAACTGGATGTATAGTATGCAAGCCGTTGTGTCTTCCATGTTTCATGTTGTATGCTTTCCTCATAATGGGAAGATTGTGATGATTGATCAAATGGCATTCAAGAATCCTCCTGTTACTGCATCTTCGAAAGCTTCGGTTCCGAAAGTTGAACATTCCCAGCCGGCAACTGGGAGTGTGGGTGTAGGCATGTATCCGTCCCTCATGGGAACCTTTAGTTTTCCTGCACCCGTCCTCATGATAGGATCTAGTTTTGATGGTGCTACGACGTCTATGCAATCGGTGCCTTTTTACACAAGTCATATGGGAGATCCTTGGATTCTTCCTTCACCGATTCCTTCGAGTGAGGCCATTGAGATGAGTGTGCCATTGCCTGCAGTCATGATAGCTTACCAAGCTAATCTCCAGTCTGCTGCAGAGCCTTGTTCTTCCTCTTCACGGACAAAGGAGGAAGACCCCTATATGCTGCCAGCATGGGTAGTACAGTCTTCTCATGCCCACGACTGCCTTGATACGGTTTTCCCTTCAGATGAAGTGATTATCGAGGCTATGTCGGGAGTTGAGCCACCATGGGAGGAACTTCATCATAGATCATATTTCCTTCCAGAGCTTGACCTTTTGGAGCATGAGGATTATAGGGATATTCTTAGTTAGAAAGTTGGTAGACCCATGGTTCCATTAAGCTTTCCTGGTCAGATGGCTGATGGAAACATGGCAAACATATCGTCAACTATTTCTATCAACATTTCTCACAACCCTGGTACAATTGAGAATGTCTACATTGGGGCAGATTGTTCCCAAGATGAGATTCGTGAGTATATCGAGCTGTTCAAGGAATTCCATGATGTTTTTTCTTGGTCTTACGATGAGATGCCATGGATTGACCCTCGGATTGTCGAACACGAGATTAAGACTTACCCCAACGCTAAGCCTGTTCGACAACGTTTACGCGTGGTAAATCCTAGGAAAGAACCCACCATAAAGGCAGATATAGAGAAGCTATTGAAAGCTGGTTTCATCTATCCCGTTCCCTTGACGGAGTGGGTTTCAAATCCCATTCCAGTGGATAAGAAGCAGGGAGCGATCCGTATATGCACTGATTTCCGTGATTTAAATCATGCCTGTCCTAAGGATAACTTCCCCACACCGTTTATAGATCATATTTTGGATGAGTGTGCGGGTAGCGAGGTGTTCTCCTTTTAATCAGATTCAAATTAAACCCGAGGACCAACATAAGACCGCATTTATTTGTCCTTGGGGAACATTTGCGTATCGGAAAATGCCTTTCGGTTTTAAAAACGCTAGAGCCACGTTTCAGCGGGCCATGACCTTGATTTTCCATGATCTCAAGTCCATTATTGAATATTTTTGGATGACCTCGCTGCTCATTCTCGCATGAGGATGCGTCTTTCTTATCACTTGAGATTGGTGTTCGAAATATGTCGGCACTATGCTGTTAGATTAAACCCTCATAAATGCATCTTTTGCGTGAAATTAGGTCAGTTGTTAGGATTTATCGTTTCGAAAGAGGGTATAAGAGTCGACCATTTGAAGGTTGAGGCAATACTTCAGTTGTCTCCCCCGTGAAATATTTGTCATCTTCAGTGTTTGCAAGGCATGGAAAACTTCCTACGAAGATTTGTTGTCAATTTCGCCAATTTGACTAGAGGTTTCATGCGTCTCCTGAAGAAGGATACTCCCTTTGAATAGGATGAGCGAGCCCAGAAGTCCTTCGATGCACTTAAGCGAGCCCTAGCATCAGCCCCGGTGATTAGTCCTCTGGATTATAGTCGTGATTTCCTATTATATGTGGCCACATATTTAGAGATGATTGGGATGGTTTTGGTTCAAGAGGATGAGGAGCTCCAGGAGCATGTCATATATTATCTGAGCCAAAACCTTATTAACGCAGAGATTCGGTATTCTCATGTCAAGAAGCTTTCCTTAGCTACCGTACATGCGGTGCAGTGTTTGAGACATTATATTCTCCTTCGCCAGACCTTGGTTGTTGCCCATGTCAATCCGTTTCAATTTGTCCTCACACGTAGGATGATTGGGGGAAAATATAATAAATGGATTGTCATCTTGCAATAGTTTGATCTCAAATTTGTTTCGGCAAAATTGAAGAAATCTTTAATCTTTGCAGAGCTCATATCATATTTTTTGAGCGAGGCTGAGGAGTCGGTATGTGAAGATACGTTCGTTGATGAACACATTTTCTTAATCTCAACAGCTGACCCATGGTACAGAGATATCATAGTATATTTGCAAACGCAGAGGACCCCTACTCACCTCTCGCGAGATGAGCGACATCGATTAAGTCATGTCTCCAAGAACTACCTCATAGTGGACAATACTTTGTACCGCTGTGGAGTAGATTCCCTTTTACAACGTTGTTTAACTCACGATGAGGTTGAGGTAGTGCTTAATGATTTCCACGGAGGGGCGTGTGGTGGTCATTTATCTGGGCTTTCTACAGCTCAAAATATTTTGAGAGCGGGTTATTTCTGGCCGTCGATATTCAAGGATTGTATTGAAGTGGTCAAGAGGTGCCACCCTTGCCAGGTGTTTGCACGTAATATGCGCTTGAATCCTACCCCATTACACCCTATTATCACCACCGGTCCCTTCACCAAATGGGGGCTCGATTTTATGGATTACAACCTAGCTTCGGCTAGGGGGCACCATCATATCATAGTGGCTGACGATTACTGCACAAAATGGGCTGAGGCAATGCCTACAGTAAAATTTGATGGTGAGATAGTCACGCACTTCGTATTCAACCAAATCATTTCTAGGTTCAGGATTCCGAGAGAGCTTGTCACTGACCATGGCTCGCACTTTCAGAACTGTATGATGGAAGAGTTGGCATCCAAGTTAGGGTATAAGAAAGAGCACTCCTCTTCTTACTATCCTCAAGCGAATGGACAGGTTGAAGTAGTGAATAAATCACTTAAGTCCATTCTCGAATGAACCATCGCACAAAGCAAGACAAATTGGTATATTATGTTATACCCTGCTTTGTGGGCATATCGAACCGCGGTAAAGACTGCCACTGGTTTTTCTCTATATCAGCTTGTTCATGGAGTGGAGTCGATATTGTCGATTGAATGTGGGATTCCTTCGTTGAAGTTAGCCATAGAACTCTTACCAGACACTTCACCTTTGGAGGAGCGTTTGGTTCACCTTGAGCAACTCGATGAGCAGTGTAGAGATGCCTTGGTGACTCTAGAGGTTAATAAGTGTCACGTAAAGGCCCAATATGATAAGTCTGTCCGTTCGAGAGTGTTTAGTGAGGGAGAATTGGTCCTTTTGTGGGATCAATTGAAAGAACCCTTGGGGGCAGGGAAGTTCAATCCTATGTGGCGTGGTCCTTACGTGGTCAAGCATGTCTTAGAGAAGGTTCCTACGAGTTGGTGGATTACGAAGGGATGGCCTTAGCGGAGCCTATAAATGGGCTCTATCTCAAAAAGTACTATGCATGATCTTTAGCCAAGGCTTCTTGTTGTATATTATTGTACAACTCTGTTGCATAGTTAGGTCTTGTTTATCGTGATCGGGTTTGTGATTAGTTTTTATTTCTTGTGGCAGATGTCAATGGAATCTTCCACCCACATAGGATTCATGGATGGTGCAAGCTGTCACACTCAACACTCAGCCTCAGCTGCTTGGGTGATTTATACTCCTATGGGTCATGTACTATCTTCAGGAGGTGTATGTCTACGGCCATCTTCCAACAATGTTGCTGAATATAGTGTTGTTATCGAGCTTCTACGGGATGCCATTTCGCATGGTGTTCTCTCTCTTGAGGTACATCTTGATTCAAAGTTAGTATTGTCACAGCTCAATGGTTTGTACCATGTTAGAGATCTGACGTTATTGAGGAGATTCTTACGTGTGAGATTGTTAGAACAACAATTTGAGAATATAACATATATACATATTCCAAGAAATTATAATCAAATTGCTGACTCATATGCTAACTATGTGTTAGATTGGCATTTGTTTCATTCATCATAAATTAATCATAAACACAATTTTTACACATGTAAATAAATAAACCGATCACCATAAAACTTTTTTATATATCAAAAATGTGGTAATACATAATGTCATAATACAAAATTGGGGCTTTGAAAGCCACCATCATATACACGGTAGTACAAAATAGATACACTCCCAGGTGTCTAGTCCCGTGGAGGTGGAAGAGGGTTGTGATCATGATATGTCACCACGGCTCTAGCTAGCCACTGGAATAAACGCACCCATGCACATGGTACACCCACCACCTATCTCTGCATAGCCTTAGGAAAGTCCTCAACTTGCGCCATGGGAATCTTGTGAGTCAGTCGCACAAATTTGGTATGGATGCTTTGAAGCGTTCGCTCTGCATCCACATCGATGATATCGTCTCCTCTTCCCCTCCGTCTATGATGTGGGAAGCCCTCCGGTCGCTGTGGTCCCACATATGCACATGAATGGTAGATGTCATTATGTATTGTCACCCAAAACCATGTCTTTTTTATTCCATTAATCAATAAAACACAAAAAAATTAAATAATTCAAAAATTTTAAAAAGAGTAAGGGTCGAGATTCGTTACCTATGTCTCCATATGCTGATCCTAGTGGTAATGGCATGTTCGGATCTCCCCAAAAATCTATCCCTGCATAAGGGTAGTTCTCTATGGCAACAATCTGTCATCGCCACCATGGAAAAAAGTCTGCTAGATAAGGGTTGGCTACCCTACCACCCCTCAGTCTGCGCATCGCGTCTGCCCAACGTCGTTGGGCCGGGTCTCGAACCCCGTGGAGAGGAACATCCACTCTAGGGCTCAATCCTGGAACACGCTCGAAGAAAAACGTGCTCAAGATGCTACTGAACCCAAAGTTCCGTATCCTACCTGCCTTGCACTCACTGAGCTGATGTTTCATGTTGCTCAGTAGGGAAGTGCTCCAGTCATAGATGGTCGGTGTCATACACTCCACCGCATAGAACATCAATGGCCGAGAGGCCTAATGGAGTGATGCTAAGCATGCTATCCTACCTAGCGTCAGTAGTATAGCCTTTAGGCCCAGCACCTGTATAGCGTTGGTGGGAACTTGGCTCCCCACCTTCTCCATCTCTGGGTAGCAGTACATAGCTATGTACTCATTGATAGTAAGCCCATGACCTAGCCCTCCTTGGGCACGAAGGTTCACCATCTGACCTTGTCTGGATAAACCTGTGATAAAGTAGATATCCTCCACCTCAATGGTGAGGGACATGCCATCTATCCGGAAGGACTCTGAGTCTAGATCCCAATAGTCTACCAGCATCTGTAGCAGTCCTAGTTTGGCCCTCAAGCCACCTAGTGTCCACATCTTCTTAGAGCTTATTGAGCCATTATGTCAGCCCTTACTACTTCCTTTACGTCACCATGCTCGCGTTCTCGCCACTCTAGCACCATCCTGCATGATAAATTGACCAAAATGTCCATTAGATTCATGTAAATCCTTATGCTTGGCATCATACGCGGTTGTTTTGCAAATAGCCATGTATGTACGCGGTTTCTGGTCCCTTTTCTGCGTATAGCCAGCCTTATACATGGAAAAAGCCTCGATACCTGCATGGGCCGCAGCGCACATGTAAGATTGGCCTTTAAAAACTCATTTGACCATGAAAACTTGTAAAAATTATATTGAAATGCAAGCAGAGAACATGAGTAAATACTTGGAAGAGACGGTTGTGAATTCCGCCGGCTGGATCTCCTGGAATTTGCAGTTGAAAATCAGAGCTCCAATGGGTAAAAGTTTCAAATGATTTCTATTTTTTACTATTTATAGAAAAAAATTTAAATATTTGAAAATTTTTACCCCCTTTCCTATAGTTTTGACCGTTTCTAACCATTTTGGACCATTTCTGACCTAATCTGTGATGTAGAAGACCGTTTTCAGTGCCGTTTCATCCTTTGGATTGACCCATTCATACTGATCTCAGGTATAACGTCTACACTGGCATATAGGTTAGGTTCACCACCATTTTCATTTTGCATGACCTTATGACCATGTCACTATATCCTTAGGTACGAACCCACTCTATTATGTCATGGAACCTTCTTGGTGCTATAGAAGTGGCATGATATGAGTGGTAGAGACTCACCTTACATGGGTACCCTAGTTAGCACCTTATTTGTAATCGGTTCCCATGCCGATGTTTCCCCCTTTAGGGTGTGGGAGTCCGTTGTATAGTATTTCCATGACATTTAACAAGAGCCTCATACTCCTCTTGATCTTATGCTGTCCTGTTTCCCCCCAGACTCCCCTTATGTCAAGTTGTGGATGCATTATCATGAGCTTTTCCTGTCTTATTGAGCTTTATGCTGGCTCCCTTGACATTGTGTTTCATCCATATAGCCCGAGCTTGTCTCATGTCTAGCCATGCAGAGCCTTTCTTTATATCTTTCGCAGCTTGATTCCCTTTTTACCGAGAGGGGATTTCCCCTCGAGTGTTGATATCCTACACATGTATCCTTGCATTGAGCATAGGTATGTTCCACTACTTGGAACTAGTTTGTTTGCCCTCATGACACTCGTCTCCTCCTAGTTTGTAACTATAAAGCTAGTTTATTCTTTTTTCAAGCTTTCCAAATAACTGAAGAAGACCAAAAAAATCAAAAAACCAAAAAGCCGGACAAGAAAAGATATTATCTTTGGCAGCTGTCGAGTTGTGTCGCCTTCGAACAGAGCACTGTATATCACATCCATTGGTTGGGTTATAGTTTGATTTTAGGAGCTGTACTCGTTTATCTGAGTTTTATCTCCACCGATTGGTTAAGCTTCCAGTCCCTATGGAGCCTCTATTGATGCCTCCTATGTCATAGATATGTCCCAGTTTGTATATTGAGTCTATGCTACCTTCATTCAGTCACCATACGTCGTTATGCTCTTGTTCGAAGGAAGTTGAAACCTGAGTCGGCCATTCCCGGTACAGTTACTGGTTCATGCACATTATGATCGAGTTCTTCCATATTATACAGCCTTGCTGAGTACCTCGTGTTGGATGATAGGGGATTCCCTAATGCCCTCCTTCCAGCGGATTTCATCCCATCGACTTCAGATCATTTATTCTGGGATTGGAGTCTAGAGTCATTTTGAGTGCCTTGAAACTTGCAGTCATCATTGGTAGGTTCTCTCGCCATCAACAATTTTGGGAATACATCAATGTCCCGTGATCAACGGATTCTCTCAAGTGTTCGACCTCAACACATTTATTCACACTTGTTAGTTTGCACTCTAGTACCTTGATTCCCATTTTCATTATTGGTGGGTGATCTCGCGCCTATTAACAGTATACATCAATGACCGGTAATCAGACGATGGAATACTATGTTCGACCTCGACACCTCTATTCGCATAGTAGGACATGTACTCGTAGCGGTGTGTGTAGAAGACTTTTCCAAATTGGTGGCATCCACTATATGCTACCTCCTTGATCGTGCTAGTGTTCAAGAGATTTCAGCTCTCGTGACTTGTTCCAGTGTATGTCAGACATTTCCAGCCACTATAGAGATCTTAATTTGTTATATATCTTCAGCCTTTGTGGAGATCGTGATCCTTTGTATATCTTCATCATGGAGATTCTGATCTATGTATATTGTACGTGGCGATGACCACATATGTGTTATCATGTTTCATGCCTATTCATGGCCATTGTACTCTTATGTATCCGGGACTACTATATGTATTTGCAGTTATATGCAGAGTTGTATTATGGTACTATGTTGATTGGGTGGTTGGTCTTCCATTTGGGTACCTTCATCACTTCACTTCTGGGATGGACTTATAATGTATTTCGCCCATCGTATAACCCCTCTAATCTCATACATTAGGGGGCATCTGTTATAGCGGATTTCACCACACTAGGTGAATCACACATTGTATGTCCTTCCCCTGTCCCGCTACAGACTCATTAGCCCCTATGGACCACTTTTTGTCTTTTCATGTATCCTTGATCATCCCTTAAAACATAAGAAAAATGATATATGCGGCCTTTTCCCTGATAACCACATACATATGCGGATATTCCGTCTATAGTCACGTACATCGGGATGTGTACATAATCCAAATACTTTTGGAGCGTTCCTTGACTTGGATCCGACTCATATGACTCCTGGCCTTCCATATGCCTTGAGATCGCACGGGTTTGACCTTTCAGTATCCCTTTGAAAAGCTATATAAGGAACCCATTGAGACATTGAAAGAAGAAGAGAGAATTGAGAGTAATGAAACTATAGTCCATTGTTGCCAGAACTTATGCTTGAGTCTGCATCCCTTTATCCCTTGCAGCACTGTTGTGTTCTTCCCAAGCTTGCCTTTTGCTAGTAAGGTTGCTATCGAAGTGATGGAGGCCCAAGTGGGGGATTCAGTTTCTCCGTTTTGCAGACGTGCCGTCAGAGGTTTTCACTTGTAATCTCTGATTCATATTAATAGAAATATCTTTTCCTGTCCAGTAATGTGTATTTGAATGAATATTGTATCCATTGGAATATGTCAAATTCTTTTACATTATTGATTATATATGCTATAATATATCTAACACCATGACATATAGTATGCTTGTATTGTTTACTTGTTGTTGAGGACATGCTATAACAATTCAAGCTGAAGATTGGAAAGCTCAACAGGGATCTACTTCAACCGTCTGGAATAAGGTACGAGGTTCGATCCTTTAGTGTTAGATGTTTTTATTTCTATTGCATATTGGGAAAGATTGATTTCTGGAGTCTAGCTGTCTGTTGTGGTACCCCAAGCCATAGGAATTTCTCTCCGTAACAACAAAAAGAGTCTCCTTCTCTTTTTGGTTGAACCTGATAAAAAAACAACATGAAATTAAATAAAATGTGCCCAAAAACACTTTAAAAGTGTTTTGGGTCACCATACTAATTACCGGAAAGAAACTAAGTTAAAAATAAGTTAAAAAGGGCTAATTTAGTTTTTCAAAAAAGGAACCAAGGAAAGCAAGCTTTCCTTTGGATCTTGGCTTGCTGTTTTGGCAGCCAGTAAAATGTGCACTTTTCTTGCATAATTTGAAACTTTAAAGA
This sequence comes from Pseudotsuga menziesii, assembly GCA_001517045.1. NCBI lineage: Eukaryota > Viridiplantae > Streptophyta > Pinopsida > Pinales > Pinaceae > Pseudotsuga > Pseudotsuga menziesii. The sequence continues at coordinate 337,066 of LPNX010013317.1, read as the reverse complement.
ACAAAATAAAGGAAACTACCTTATTAGCAAGCTACAAATTTCCTTTATAATGCTTGCAAAAAAGAGGGTAATTTGAACTACATCTCTTCAAATATTACTTTAAATGCAAAATAGAACTAAGATCTAATCTTAGGAAAGGATCTTACTAATTAGATCTATATATTATTTTCTTAATGAGATAGATCTAAGCGATAAGATTCTTTAATGCTAACCAATTTGAAGAAAATTTGAATTTTTGAAGGAGGAAGAGGAAAAGAGAAGTGCTTTTTGGTGAAACAGATGTGCAAAAGAGACTTGTCAATGAAGCACCGAGGGGAAAAATATTCGGAATATTTATTGGAAAACCAATGGAATCAAACTTGAACCACAACTCTTCCCATCACAGCAAACGTGCAAGATAAACAACAAATCCTGCAAACAAAACCATTAAATCTGAAGGTACATATGAGAAACAGATAACATAGCATGAAAATAATCTTATTTAGCATGCAAATATTAGCTCATTCAAAAATATGTAGCAAAATAGGAGTAAGTAAACTTACTTACAATGATTTATTCCTATGATTCCAATAATAATTCAAGCAGACAATAGTTTAATGCAAAAATTTAAAAAATAGTAGTTCACCTCAAAAGCAACATGATAATGATGATCCACACATGAAAAGTACTCCAAAATTTAGCCTCCGAAGCTTCTCTTTATTTCAGCAAAAAGGATGATCAATACAATATTACACAATAGCAATCCTTTCTTCCAAGCTATAACTAGCTTCAAGAAGGAAAAGGTTGCTTTATTTATAGCAAGGCTGGCCAAGAGGGGCACATGCCTGACTGAAGGAGAGACTGTAGCTGATAGAGAGTTAAGTCGAGCCTAATCTAATGATGAACTAAGTCTAACTGGATTGGAATTGCAAATAGGAGTGACACCTCACTCAGTGAACTGACACATACATCAAACAACTACCAGATTGGTCCACACATGTGGAGGAGAGAGAAAGGAGGGTGCAACACCTAGATTTGCATGAGCCTGTTAAGCTCATCTTCAGCCTTAAGCCATGCCTTCAGTCAAGGAATGACAAATCCTAGTTAATATGAAGCTGATTAGACTGATTTCAATCAAATTGAAGCAAAATCCACTGATTTAGGAATTTGGATTTGCTTCATTAATTAATTAATTTTTTAATTAAATTAATTAATATTTTTTTTTTGGATTTTCTTACCTGAGTGATGGAAAAATCACTCAAAACATAGGAAAAGTGGGTTTATGGGTTTACCGGGTGCTCCAAGATAGAAAATGAGCACCCCTGTGACTGAAACTGACCTTTAACCCCACTTCTATTGCAAGACCAAATTTTCCATTTAGACTATTAAAAAATAGCATAAGTTTTGTGGAAAAGTTAAAATTAAAAATTAAAAAAAACAAAAACTAGGTGGACTTAGCACATGTTCATATGACTTGACCATAATTCCTAGCATGTTTATACATTGACACACGGACTCTAATAACCTCAATAGGCCCAAATGTCAAGCCGACTACCCCAAGTTTGGAGGTATTGAGTGAAAAACTCATAAATTATCAGTCATTTATTCAACAACCAATAATAAACAAGGGAAAAAACACTCTGGGTTGATCGGATTGACAAATACAGTCCAAGAGACTGAGGCTTTTACAAACACTACCATGCTAGAAAATTTTATTACAACTCCCCCAAGGGGGTATGAACATGTGGTAGATAAAAAAAGCACTTCCCAGAAGAAAGTCTGAAGGACTTCTGAAGTCTGAACAAATGATCTTTGTCTGGTTCACCAGGATCACTTGATAACACTAACTAAGTGAAACTTAGGTGGTAACAACTCTGTTTTATTATTGTTTGAGGGTTAAAACAGTGTTGAATCATGCACAAAATTGTCTAGAAGTGTTGCTACATGGAACTGGATTGCTCAAAATTCCCTTTCTTAGTGGATTGGATGCATGGTTCCACCCAAAATATTCCAGATCTAAGGAAAAATGAGGTTTTACTGATGGTCAATTGTATTGACCACGATCATGTAATATTCTAGTGGGTGCAACATGGTGAACCCCTTAATAGTATTTGCAGGAACCATTTAATAATATCCAAGTGATCGCATTAATGTTACTCTTGAAATTATGGTAATACTTGCATGGTGGGCACCAGCACATTCATATCACAATCCTCATCTTGGCTTGATTAGTCAAGTTTTCTGCTTAGGTAGTTTGAGTCCTTACCTATGCATGAACTCAGTGCTAGCTATTTATTCACCAATGAACGAGTAGGTGTAGGTGCACATCTCTTCTCAATTTTTCAAGGGCCTAGTCACATTTTTTGCCTTGTATGCTTGTTGTATGCATGAAAAAGTTTAGCTTCACTGTTCAACTTTGGATTCAAGGTAAAATGTTACAGGTATAAGAATTTGTTTTTATATTCTTTTATATTGGGATGATTCTTAATAGGGAATCTATAGTTCATTTAGCCATGCCCTTCCCTGGGATCATAGTAGCAAAGCTCATTTCTCTTATGCATCACATTGCTTTCCAATGGAGACAGAGTGAGGGATCTCATTGGACATTTAACTCTGTGGGAGAAAGTGCAATAGTTGGTCATTGAGGTCTCATTCCTAGGCTCAGGATTCCAAAGTTTGAGTGGTCATCTAAGTGACATGTCTAATGTAAGTCACAGAACATGCTTTGGAGGCCCTGTTTCTGGAGCTATATGTCTTCCTCAAGTTAGAATCACCACTTCTTCCATCAATTCTTCTCAGTGGGAGGCCGTTGGTTGGGTTTATATCTGGTCATTTCCTCTTTTACATTAAATGCATACATTCTTATTCTCTCCATGAACGCATTGGCTAGTTTCAATTCCTTTTGTTTTAATCTGAGTAATAAGTATGTCTATTAATTTTAAGGCTCCCTGTTTGCATAGTCATGGGTTATATTCAAAGCATAGTCATGGAACCATTGAATCATAATGATCAATGTATTGTTATGTATGGTGTGCAATTATAAGCAATGGAACTTTGAACGCGCATTCATTTTTGAAGACTGATTTTGTTTATAGCTCACCAAGAGTTTTTTCTTATGGCCCCAAAAAAAGCATAAAAAGCTGAAATCCCCGTGTCCATGGAAGTTATATTTCTTCCCAAAATATTGTTGTGGTAGTACAGAGTCTACATATTTTATCCTATGTTCGGATCTTTACTCCTGCAAGTTATTTTATTTAAACCTTCAAAGGTAAACTCTCCTTCTATAGCATGATTCGATTCATCAAAATTTTATAGGAATGTCTTGCTGATTATAGTCACTGTAATATTTCCTAGTGGTATTGGGGGTCTTCTAGCAATTGTTCATCTCACATTATATGGAAATTACAGAGGCAGAGACTCACAACCAAATGAAGTAGAACTCTAATTGATGTACCCATAAATAAATAATAAACAATGGATCATATGTATCTGTTCTCTCAAAGAAAAATAACATAATTTTTGGTGTAATATAAACCTGAATTACATCAGAAGTATGTTCTTTTCTATTTATTACAAGTAAGTTATGTAATTTTCTATTTCTTACAAGTAAGTTCACATACAGTTAACTATTATTACACTTAAAATACAATTTACAACCAAATAGCTCCATATTGTAAACAAACAGTTTTCTAGCACTTAATACTACAAAACTGCATTTCTAGTTTTGTATTTCCATTATATAATCTTGCTAACATAAAACAAAAAAGCATAAGAAAAAAATCTAGAATCACTCAGCAGAGCTGTAAAAAATCTATAACTACAATTGTTATCAGATAAATCTACTCAAGTGGACTCAAGCCAAATATCCCTAGTCCAAGTGGATCTAGAACAAATCAAATACATAATACAACCTATTTTCCTAAATCAAATATAAATGCAATACAATAGATAAATCACTTACCTGTAGTATGCAAATCCTCTTCTCTCTTTGTTGATCCAAACTCTAAAGCCTTCAGATCTCCAGCTGAGAAATCCTGTAAAGAAAGTGGAAACACACAAACTGTACATGTGTATCCAAACATGAATTGATCTAAACTAACAGTTAAGGAATAAATCTATAAACGTTATTAACAACAACAATTTTTATGGAAAGAGATTTGTATTAATGTAATCAAGGAGATACATAGAATTACAAAGAAAAGGAACATCACAACCTAGCCTTAACATTGCAATCTTCCATCCAACAATCCAAGCCAAACCAAGCCTCCAAAGCAAGCTCGTAAGCTACCTAGAAATTCCACGAGCAGAAAAGTGCCATAGTCCTTCCTCCCTTCACAATGGAGAGAGGGTTAAATTTATAAGGCTAAATGGATACAGTAGGTTGAGGATTAGAAGGAAGGGTCTAAGGGTTCTTCCCCATAGGTTAGGAACCGAATACCACCTCACATATAATGTAGGGAAAGTCCTCTACCTCATCCAAATTCGAGAAGGGTCTTGAAGCTTCATTTTTTCCCTCGAAACCCCATTGATGCACCTTTCATGAAGGGAAAGAGCCCCAACATACCTTGCCCAAAGGGAAATAATGCTGACAATGCTTCTTGCCTTAGTAGAAAAAGCGTCTGCCTTCTATAGAGGGTAAAAACGGTGGGAATAGCCTCAAATCAACCCAGTTTACCATATAGAACTGTAGGGATTAGGAATAGGGTTAACACATTGTTAACACCCAAAAATGGTTAACTACCTCATCTACCCCACTATATGGCTCATTTGTCCATTCGCCTACCATATTTCCCTGAAAATCCCACAAAAAGCCTCCAAAAGGCCTAAGATGCCTCCAAAAGGCCATAAAACCATCTAAAAAGCCTCCAAAAGGCCTAAAATGCCTCCAAAAGGCCAAAAAACCCTCTTTTCCTCCAAAAATATTCAAAATTCCTCTAAAAATAGGAAAAATCCCCAAAAGGGAAGAAAAAATATAAAATAATGAGGAAAAGGAGGAAGAAACCCTAAACAAGCTGCCCTAAACCATATGGTTTCCAAAACCATGGGCCAGTACTCCACCACTAAAAAACTATAAATAAGTGGTGGAGACCCCTCATTTCATGATCCATTGTCATAAGCATCCTGCTTCTGCCGAAATTATTCTCGAAACCCTAGCTTACCATCAAGCTACTTTCACCATTGAGAACTCTTTTTGGCCCATTTCCACCACCAGAGAAGGAAAAGAAGCAGCTTGGAGCTCGAAGCCACCGACATCGGACCAGCGCAACGGACTCCATCAACCTCCTCATTGGAGGTAATATCAATCAAAAATATTATTCATTTCTTTACTGTTTTGCTTCATGTTATTTACTTTTTTACCGCTTTAGCTTCAAGAACGTAGTTAGATTAATCTTTATTTCAGGTTATCTTTCTTTAATTCATATACATCATTGAACTGCTACTAAGGATTCTAGATTCCTTAGTAGGTGCTCATCAGCACAAGCTAGGGTGAAAACCCTAGCTACAGTTTTTGGCGACTCCGCTGTATTTTTTAACGTTATTTTTCCGTACTGTACTTTCGGCTGTCGTTTTCGGCCGCCGGAAACCGCAATTTTTTCTTCTGCAGTCGCGGCCTGACCGCGCATTTCAGGCCTTAACCTGCGACCATCCCGCCGCTGTCAGCCATTTTCCTGCGTCCTGGACGCGTTTTTGAACTTTCCCAGTTGCGCCCCGACCGCATGTTTTCAGCCCACAGTCGCGATCCGACCACGCCTGTTCATAACACAGTCGCGCTCCGACCGCCGCTGTCAGCCCGAATCCCGCGACCTAGACCGCGCCTATTTCCTTTAAACCCGCGATCTGCGCGCGCCTGTTGCCTTCAAACCCGCGGTCCGACCGCGCGAGTCCGCTCTATACCCGCGGTCCGCGAACTGTTTTTTGCCCTTGTTTTCGCGCCGAAACCCAGCCACTTTGCCTCCCTTTTTCCTGCACTTGCACAGCCACCTGTATCACTTGCAGCCCTACAGCCATTTCTGTCGTTATCTTTCAAAATTGTTTAGAAAAATTTTTAGCATTTATTTCAAAAAAAAAAAAAAAAAAAATTTCGCATGGTAAAAGTTTTTAAAAGTTTTTCATACATTATTATTGTTATTGAGTAACCATTTTGGATTCACAACCTCACATGCACACAATCTATCCCCTAATTCAAAGTGAGACCTAAAATCTACTTAACTCAACCAACACTATAACCTCATTTGAGGAACACAAAAGAATTTTATAGTTAGGTAGGATCGGGGGGATAGGCTTCCAATAACACCCCTCGGTTATTTACACGTGAGACATAGTTGTTGTCCTTTAGGGAACCAAAATCCCTTAGTATTTTTTGACACGGTCACCACCAGTTTGTCAGAGGGCCTCTCCCTTAGGAGGGTTGAAGTCGTGAGATTGGTTCCGGAAGTCTGAGTGGAATACCGAAATCCATTCAGTAACTGAAGGGCTACCTTTCGCAGTTCTCGGAATATCCCTGTATAGGGAATATTGCGGTTAAAGGACCAAGCGGCAGATTCACCTTTCTGGACGTGTCATGAACGGGGTATCTTAGTTGCCATACTTCTAGGTTTGCGTACTCGGTGTCCCTCTACTGCTTATTGGTATTCTGACCACTTTATTGACACTCCGCCTATTGTAGCACGCAGTTACACTAGGTGTTTTGAGTTGTTTTTTGGCCTGAGTACCTCATTTTTCGAGCTCTCCTTCTGCACACACGGTTGCATTAGGATTTTTGAGTCGTTTTTTCAACACCACAACCCACATATATGAAAACCACTTGTCACCATTGACTCTCTGAGACATTCTCGTCGCCTCAGAGGAGAGCCCCCACAGCACGGTTCACTTGACACCACCCGTCATCACCGTAGATCTCGAGCCTTATCACTCGACTCCACCCGTCAGCGGCATAGAACCCCGTCACCAAATTCCGAGAACACTCTTTACACTACCCCCACTAGCCCCATGGCTGGCGTGAATCCCAATCCCTCCATCATAGGGACCATCGGTGGTACATCCACCACTATACCAGTTACTACACCTTTCATGGGTATGCCATCCACAAGAGGCTCGTCTACCATTCCCCTCACCGTACCTATTCCCACGATNGGTTGCATTAGGATTTTTGAGTTGTTTTTTCGACACCACAACCCACATATTTGAAAACCACTTGTCACCATTGACTCTCCGAGACATTCTCGTCGCCTCGGAGGCGAGCCCCCACAGCACGGTTCACTTGACAACACCCGTCATCACCGTAGATCTCGAGCCTTGTCACTCGACTCCACTCGTCAGCGACACAGGACCCCGTCACCAGATTCCGAGAACACTCTTTACACTACCCCCACTAGCCCCATGGCTGGCGTGAATCCCAATCCCTCCATCATAGGGACCATCGGTGGTACATCCACCACTATACCAGTTACTACACCTTTCATGGGTATGCCATCCACAAGAGGCTCGTCTACCATTCCCCTCACCGTACCTATTCCCACGATAGGAATACCCATACCTACTCCATTAGTAACTCCTACCACTGTAGTTCCCCCACTTGGGGGTAACATCCCTCACATCACCCCTCCACCTGGGGGCATGGGCCCCAATGTGGTCCAACCCACTACCGTATCACACCCTCCATCCAGTTTACCACA